>NW_019060007.1:91173-102403 GCF_000696155.1 Zootermopsis nevadensis | reverse complement strand
CCTGATGATTGTGGCTAGAGCAGCCAAGTTCTAAATGGTGCTCGTGCTGACATCTGCTGGTCAAACCATGATTGTACACAAGTGTCCAATAGTGAAGGACAGCAAGAGTAAGCTGAGGGGATCTCTTATTTGAAGAACTATTACTGCTTTTATTTCATTATTTCAATTATTTATTACTCAATAGTTCATCTACTAGAACATTTTCTGCATCAGTCATGATTCTCAACAATTACAGCTGTTACTCAGGATATTGTTAAGTACTTATAATTTAACTCTGAGATTAAAAATACTCATTTATATAAATTGTCATTCAAGAGGATGTGCCAAATACTCAGTTTGTGATTGTGCCAGCCACATTGCCAATGTTTTAATGCAGTATTGTTGCAGTTCAGTTAATGGAGCAGTTGATCTTAGGTCTAAGAGATGACTGCATATTAGTATCAACACCTTGTTTATTATTAATAATGTGTTTGTAGAATAAACACTAGAGTACCTCACAGGCTGTAGAGTGTAATTCTAACGCAATAGAATTATAACAGAGACATAACTTGTAGTCTGGCCAGGTTCATCTCTAGGGCTTAGACATGGATGGAGTGAGGTATAATTGAATTAATTCAAATTTTCATTCTTGGCATAATTTTGTACCAAAATAAATTATTATATTCCTTGATTCATTTAGGCATACATTTAAACATAATTTTTAAATTCTTAAATATCTGTTGATTGTGGGATCTACAATGCAGCTGAGTGTATGCAATATATGTGAACCAGTTGTGTCAAATTCATATTGAATTTCTGTGATGAACGTGTGAAAATTTCTAATGTGGCAGAACCATCTCATACATTAGATAATCAGTAGTGGGCTTAAATTGTTAGTATGACATGAGATATATGTGTCCAGTAACAATATAAAGGCTGCACTAAAAGTCATCTTGGGTGATCATCTGCGGCTATCACCCAAGAGGATTTTAGTGCATTAATTCACCATGAAAGCTTTATATCTTAATAGAAAGACTGCTGTTATGAATTTTTACACATCAGAAAAAAAATGAATGATAAGGAGAATACATCTCTTATTTCAATTATAAAATACTTTATTTTATTCTCTACTGTGTTTCAGATGATACAAAGATGCACACCATTTATTTCCTGAAATTTTTAATTAAAACTGACGAATA
The DNA here is from genome assembly GCF_000696155.1 of Zootermopsis nevadensis. Next base: position 101,225 of record NW_019060007.1, on the reverse strand, counting down.
TTTTGGTACCCCTTTAATTCTGAATTGAAATCATAAACTACATATTTGGTATGTTATAAATATTTGTGCAAATCTAACCTGGATAGTGTGTGTCACATTGTCGATTTTGTTCTGGTTTACCATAGATTTATCTTGAAAATTCTGACTTTTATATGGTGTTAACTGGAGTTTTTACTCCCATAGCATGAGACATATTCGAAGAAAGGTGAATTTGAATGTCATTGGCACACATTATGCTGTGTTGTACTCTGTCCTTTCTAAGAAATAAGATCTAAACCCCGTCCTTGCTCCTTGGTTGTGTTGTAGCTACCAGCAAGCAAGCTTTAAATTTGTATTGTATTCCAGTATTGTCCTTTCTGATGAAAACAGCTTATAGTTTCCTAGCCCATGTTGTGTACATAAACATGTTTAGTGGTAACTAACAATAAAATAAAAAAATATGATTGGCATCTTTCATTTAAGTCTATATATTCCCAAAATGTAAGCAGTATTAAAATTGTATAAGTTTACACAGATACCAGGTGACAGATAAAGAATTATAAACAGCATAACAATTTTATGATCCTCAACTTATTATGTGTGATAGACAAAGAAACAATTCAGAAATACACAAGAAAATTTAAACCTATAACATACCTAATAGAAAACATGTACCTAATGCTATGCAGATAGAATTGGTGATAATGCTAAACCTAAAGCAGTAAGAACATTTTCAGGCTGATTCTGACATCAGTGAGTAATCTGTGAAGATCAAGAAAATGTTTCTCGATTATCGGCATACTTACAGTTACGAGTGAGCGAAGATGGCTGACACCGCAAGTGAAACTGAAGGGAGCCTCAGAACCGACTTCACTCTTACATGAAAAGTTAAGTAGTACTTCCTGCTTTTAACTAATCAATGCAAAATGTGCGTTTGTTGTCGTCCTTTGTTCTTTCCCGACATGTGACACAAACTGTAACTTCAGATGTCTTTAGTATTAGCCTTCATCTGTTATTTCATATACCTTAGTTACGAGATTATACTGTTGTAGTAACACAAAACTCATTCACAACAGCTTGATAGTGAATTCTGGAGTGGTTAGTGATTGGTTAGCTGTCACTTACGCGTGTAAGTTGTTGTGATACAACAAAATATAGATATCGTATTAGATCTGTGTAATTCTTATAAATAATAGAGCAGTGTCTCATTCATCATATATTTATATGATGTTCTGCTTAGCACAGACCATTTTTGAGGATTACCATCCATAACCTATGAGAAGTTACTGTATCAGTACATTTTATAGGTAAAAAGCCCCTGTTAACTTTATTATCATCTGTCTGTCTTCATGAAACACTTGGGTGCAACTTGATGGATTCTTACAGAATGTTATGTTGGAATCTTTTTACATAAATTTTTGTATCCGTTTCAGTTTTCATCAAAATCCTTTAGCCAGTTGTTCAACTGAATCTGTTCTTGTGTTTTTGATTTTCTGTTGTATGCCTAGATCATTTTATGAAGGGCTGTTTGAGTGGATGTTGTTGTTCAGCTTTGCTTTAGAATATGCCATTAAAAAGGTCCAGGAAGTCAAAGGGATAATGGAATTGAATGGGACACATTAACTTCAGGTCTGTGCTCATGATGTTCATTTAGATGAGAAAATGAATATCATAAAGAAAAACACAGAACCTCTCCTATTAGATGCTAGTAAGGAAGTAAATATGCGAAAACTAAGTACTTAGGTAAGGTTTCAGGTTCTCATTACACCAAAAATGAATATGGCTGTCTGGGATGTTCCACCACATTCATATAAAGTTTGCATTAGAAGGTGATACAAATCAGGAGATTTATAGGTGCTAGAAAATATAATTCACAGTAAAAAATATTTATTAAACGAAGTTCGATGTACTTGTAATAATTTAGACACACACATACACACATTTTCATATTGCACTATATACAGGATCATTATCCAAGATATACAATTATCATTTTGATGAATAATCACTATCAAATTACACTAGACACCTACATATTTCTTGTGAAAAGTTTTCACAGTGTCGAACATTTGAATAAAATACCTTTTGTTTGCTTTGTATCAATTAGATGAGGATTGACAATATAAGTACAGAACAGAAATACAATTTATTAGTTTCTCTTGACCTTTGGGGCTTTGACTAATGTGTGGTTACAGTTCAGTTGTCTCAAGCTTCTTGGTGAGGAGAGGGTTACTCAACTTATCCAGATGCTGGTACAAATTCTGTTGGTAAGTTGTACCCATGCGGTTCAAGTCATTCTGCTCATTCACAGTTGACTTGTTGTGTTTCATGTTGGAATCGCTGTGGGAAAGAATGACATAATGCAGACAGGTAAGGTAATTCCTCAGTATGGAATGTTAGCTTAAGGAGAAGAAGAAATCACACACAGACTCTCCATAGTGTGATTCCTTGTATCAAAACTGTGACCAGATAAATGCGCACATGAAGAAAGCCCAAAAGAAAATTCCACACAGAAAAATATGCACCTCACATTATTTCTAGTTTACAAAAAACATATTTTGCCAACGGGGTCCAAGAGTAGGTTAGGTTAAGTTAGTATGTGTAGTATGTTTGAACTTCACTACGTAGCATGCACAACGCTTTATTAAGAGTTTATTACTTGATAGTATTGTGAATGTGAGAATTTTTCTGTATGAGCATTTATGACTGGGTTTTTTCTGTGCAGAATTTTCATGTGGGCTTTTGTCATGAAACCTATCAAAACATGCAGAAAATTTTAAACAATAAACATCATGTGCAGTTTCAGGGATGCCATGGCAAAGACATAAAAAGTACATCTAATGTGTTATGAATTTAAGAGTAAAATAAATATTGCAATTAGGAATAAAAGACTGCAGGCACAAGCTTGCAAGCTGTGCTGATGTATTTTTTTCAAACTCAGTGAAACTTTGGAAACACAATGTCTCTCTTATATGAAGTTTTGTGCTACGTGTGGATTTAATATGAAGTCGTGGAATGATCATCATGTTCAGCAGACTTAAACACAGTTGACCAAGCATTGATGCATCTCACGTCTTCAGGGAGGGAACTGTTCAGGATCTGAGGTAAGGTACCATTTGTGCTGAAGGCAGTCTCCTCACCTGTTGCAAGAATCTGTATATGTGCATGTCTGCCGAAAGAAAGGCTTGACACCTTGGGGATTTTCTCTCGCATCTTCATTGACAACAGCATTTTCATCAAGTGAATCCCTCTCAGAAGTTTGACTGGAAACAGGAAACTCATTGTAATTAACATTCTTATTACTGTCTCTGTGTTCTCATTGTTGTGCATGAAATTAATGCATATAGGGCCTTCCATATTCTGTCTGTCTGTCCACATGTCTGCACGATTCAACTTGAAAACTGCCCAGTAGATTCTCAGAGAATATGATGTTGGCATTATGCCACTGGAGACTATCCTAAACTCATACTTTTTAATTTCCTAGAATCAGTAATACCAGCATGGCAGAGGAACTTCTGAGATTTAAGAAACATTAGCACCACTCCCTATAGGGTCATACAGTGATGTATAGATCTTTGAAAAACACATAACTTTGGTACACTAATTCCTTCTACAACATAAGACAGTAACAAGGGAGCTGCATGAAACAATAACAAATTTGTATATGACCATAATTCAAGTCCACGAGCATTTAGTTGGACTGTTAGTAAACTAGCTACTCTGGTGTGTGTTGTATTCATATTCTGGACTGAACTGCAAAAATTACCTGACTGAATCATCTTCTTTGTACCATTCATTTTCGTAAGCTTGCATCCAAATGGGATTAGAGCCTTCGACACTGTGCATATTTGTGTTGGGTACTCGGCCTGCTACTCGATTCAGATCGGATTCATTTGATCCTACGGAAACCAGAAACAGACTTGGTGTAATTACATGCAATTAATTAGTGACCGCTTACCATCTGCTTGGAACCTGTGTACACAAATCTCTTATAGAATAAATTGGATCTGACATGTGGGCTTAATTGAATAAGAAAGAGGAGTGTATCCCTCAAAAACATTTCCAGTTGCATCCATGAAAGAAAAGTCCCATTCCACTCCCCAACCTTTAATATCATTACCAAATGTTTTGGTGTAGCAGTTGAGAGAGTGTCTTTGTATTAAGGAGGTTCCAACTTCTTCCCAACCCTAGTCTAAAGTCTAGTTAATCAGTAATTACAGATTTATGTGTATAGGAATGTACAATTAAGCTTTTTATAGCAGAGTTTGTATAATTCTGTGACTGGTACAATAAGGTGAATCTGCTGTTTTCATCAATCAGATCATTATCTTATTATATGTGAATACTTCAAGGGATAGAATATTACCAAATGCAGTTACGGTAGCAGCCTTCAACTGACGCTGGTAGCGAACCCTCTGTGACAGGCAGATGGACACAACAAGGATGAGCAGCAGGCCCAGAAACACGGTCGTCCCAACCAACCACATCATCACCAGGCCCTGCACGTCCTCCACGAGAGGAAGTGCTTCTGCTGGCTGAGTGTCCAACACATTGAATTCCTGCAGTTCAGATGGCAAATAACATCTTGTGGTGAGTATATTGTGTCTTAGAAAGAATGCCAGAATTGTGTTGATGATGGTGTTTTGTAATAGTACGGGCTAAATTGGACATATACATAGTCTGTTGTTTCTCAAAACACGACGTCTTGGGGACTAGATCTGTCTTTGTGATCAGGTGTAATAAGGGTTTCTTACTCTGTTGGGTCCCTTAGAAGGAGCTAGTCTCCATCCCTGGACACCTGTTGAAGTCCAAGCAAGCTCCTTGTGTCAAATTTCGTCACATTCCTCACAGATGAAACAACAGACAATGGATATGTCCAAAATTTAACCTAACCTAACCTAAGGAAGTCTTTTGAGATTTCGTAAGAAGAGTAGGAGAGCACATGAGACAACCACGTGGGATATTATTTAAATGCAGATGGAAAGGTAAACTTGAGGTTGTGTGGATGCGATAGTTCAAAGAAAATAATGTGGGGTCAGTATGACCCAAAAACACAGAACTGGGTATTCCGTGTGACTGAATTGATTTCAGTGGAAAAGGAACGGGAATTAAAGCTAATCCTGAATAAATGATAATGATTATGTGTCATATAAGAAAATAGTTTGGAAAAAGAGTATTTGTTTTTGTCGGAACAGTCTAGAGAAATAATGTAAAAGTAACTGGGACCATGGGTCAGAAATATTGGGGGAGGGAGATGAATTTCTTTTCTCCTGAATGATGAATCTGTGAGAACAAAAAAAAACAACTGAAAGAAGAATCAGAGCAGTAGGCTTGAAATGTATGTGAATCAAATAGGGTATCATGGATAAAGATAAAGTTCTTTAAGAAATAAGAATGCTACAGAAAGAAAGAAGAAATCAAGAGCTCAAAATTGTAAGTTGAAGTTTCTCCGTAACACATCTTTGATATGGGAAAAAAAAGATGTGATAAATTCTGTCAATAACTAGTCCTGTTAGTATCACACAGATAGCTTATTTGAAATGTCTGTACAAGCACCTGTAGACAGCTATTAACATTTACTGCATTATTATACAGTGAATGCGTTCTGACACAGACAATCGTGGGCTGAGTTTTGGAAGCTTCTGCACATCTGCTGTCATGAGCCAGTCAGCTTTAATCGCTCTATGCTTGCTTTGGTTGTTGTGTTGTTCATGTTACATGTGAACATTGTGTTTATATGAAACAAATAGTTGGTATTAGTATTAAATATGCAACTGATATAATAAAACATGGAAGGTGAATATTACAGGCACCAGGTTAAACACAGGCAGGCCACATAGCTGGTGTGTAAAGCATTAAATTACTTCAAGTATGATGCAGATGCCAGTATGCCAGTATTTATATCAACTGCTTTTGTGTTGGCCGGTATAAAATTATTAGTATTTGAAATAAAAATTTCTGCTTGTGTAAAAGTTAAAATATACCATTTAAGAAATTTCCCCTGTCCCATGAAATACTAGTATAATGAAAATCAGAAGTATCTGAAGAACAGTCTTTTGCATCATCTTCATCAGCTGTGGAAGCTGGCTACTGTTTTACACCAGGCCACTATTTACAATTTCTGATCATACTTAGATCCCAGGCTGCTACTTCAGCCTGAGCATTTGATCAAACATTTGTAGTATTTACATAATACACTATTTGAATTTATTCTAATGTCATAAAAATATAAATATTATCATTGTACATGGGTTTACAAACACAGTATAAGTAGTAAAATTAGCACATTATATAAAATGTTCTTGGCCTTCCATCACTCTTGGGTTTTTATAGAAAACTGTAATTTAAACTTCAACAGAAAACTTACGCCATACCTTGAAAAGCTTATCCAGCCGTTCAATATTTTGGTCGACAATGTTTAGTACTCTGGTAACTTCCATTATAGAATGATCACGGCGATCAACAAAATGCAAATAAAGGTCTGTCCGGGTCTTGTCTACAGAACCATCTTGATTCTCATGCACTTTGAATTCATCAACATTGACGATCGCTCCTGTGACATTGCCCAGCACTCTGTAAATCAAGTCAGGTATGTATAAAACAGAATATTGAACGAGAATGAAAGAGAAAAAACATTTATGTACTGAATGTCATGGTGCAGTGGTTAGGACTCCTGCTTCATAATCAGATCTATGGTTTAAGTCTTAGCCTGAATGCCTATTCTGATTGAGCTGTCTTGTTATTTTCATCCATCTCAACTCATTATTCGTAATTCACTGTCAGTAACGCTATATAATAACTGCAGTTGACAAAACGCTGAATGAATCAAAGCCATTATGCATATTGAAGTTATAACAAATTTTATGCTGAGATTTTCTTTAATTTACTTCAAGTAAAAGCTTGGAAACTGCCTTGAAATAGGTAATGACCACAATGTTCTCTGTTTTTTGTGGACTAGAGATGCGTCTCTTAAATTATGTCCTAGCATAATGCCAACTGCCACTTGTAGTGGAAGAAATGCCACAACTTGAACTCAGTTGGTTGAGTTCTGGATAGATAATCATATCTAATTATTTTATCTAAAGTGGTGGTTAGTTTTAAGTTATTATTTGAGCCATTTGATATATTCACTGTGACATATAACCACAAAGTGTTGACCATAATGCACGTATCAAATTATCAGTTTTATCCCCACACGATTTCCAATTCACATGCTGAAGTTCACTGTTTTTTCACCTTGGAAAATCTTGTCTGCTGTACATTTCTCTCTCTCTCTCTCTCTTTTTTTTTTCTTTTTTTTTTCTTTTTTTTTTCCCCCATTTTAGGAATGTTTTTACTTTGCTGAAATTTTTGTAGAACTGAAATTGCATTATTAATATTATTTGCAAAAATGTTCCAATTTCCTTCCACTTTATTAGTCTGGAGTTGGTGTTCCTCAAATTAAAAAATAAGTGGGCATGTGGGAATTAAAATTAACCTGAAATGAATAAAGCAAATAGAGGTCAAAAATTAATTAACTTTACAAACTCACTAGTAATGAAATTCACGGTCACATTACCACCTATTTAAAACCACTGGCACAATTCTAAACTAATTCAATCCAGTACACAGCCTCACAATCAATTTTTCTTTCTATTTTTATAACATTCCCCCACCAATATTTTCCTTCAGGTTCCAAGAGGTTCTCAAAACAAAGTCCAGTTTCTACTCCATATCGTCTTACTCTGAACCTCACTGCCAGCCCATCATAGCTGTTTGATGTGGCTACCCTAAATATAGGCACGTGATCTATCTCCACGTGACACAGCACTTGAGAAGTTGATAATTTGGTTCACTGTACACGTATAAGTAATAACGCTCCCCACTGTACAATATCTTTGTGTTCCACTCATTCTATCAGTTTATGGTTTTGTTTTGAAATACTTGCAACAACGTACAGAACTTGTTCTAAACTAACTAATAGTGTTTAGAAGTCTACCAGTACTTATGCGTTATCAGCGTGTATATGGGATATTTTAGAGTTGCTTATTTGTAGTACTTCATGAAAAATACTTGATGCATGAACTTATTTTGCATCTTGACACACTGTACTTACTCTCGGAAAATGTCTATTCTTTCTCGCACTTCTGGGGGATGTTGTCGAAGTACAAACCGGACACGCTGATCCTCACGCAAAAGATATATGAAAACTCGTGCCATGTCCTGGAGACCATCTGTATCATTTGCCAGCACCTGTTACGAGGCATTTCATCTTAAAAACTGTCACTAAAAGTAGTAGTTTGTAACTTCATTGCTGTACAGTGTTCCTTGTTGTGGATCACTTAAGAAATGAGCTATGACCAGATTAACTTTCTTGATTTACCACTGTTACTCTCACACACAACAAATACAAAATAATGCCTCCAATACAGAAGAGGAAGTTTGAAAGAGTTCTACATAGACAAAATAAAATTCAGAATTGCACAGAACCATCAAAAAAGAAGATGACCAAAATCATACTAGTTACCTAGTTACTGGCACAAAGAACATATTCAGAAGAGAGCATTGCAGAAATTTAAGGAAAGAATATGTATGACTCCACATTTTTTTCAACAAGGCATCAGTGAGACACAGAAGTGAATGGTGACTTGAAGAGAAACTGTGGAAAATTTTGACACTGAAAGGAAATAAGGGAATGGAGATAAAGTGTGTCACAAAGTATCAGTGAACAAAGTTAGTCAAGAACACACAATTTCAGTGAAGTTGTGTGGTGTTAACATAAATATGTTGATGGAATCAGATAAATCAAACAACATATCCAATCCGTGTCGCCAATAATGAGCTATGACAAGATTGGCTTCCTACATTTGCCATTATTATTCTCTCTCTCTCCACACATACGCTGCCACCAACACAGGTAATTCACTACCAATATAACATGCAAACACTACAAACTCATATGAGATAATGAGGTTTTCATGGCAGTGAAGTTGTTCTGGGAAGTAATCCCATGTGAACTTGCATGCAAATACCAATGTTTCTCCAAATTATGTTGCTACGCAGAAGGCCATCACTGACTCCAACACCAGTTACAGGGTAGTTGCTGCTTTCTATCAGTTATAACTGAAACATGTTTACAGCATTTATCATATTGTTAAATGGTGAAATCAGCCACACTAGAAGATTCAAGTTGTTTAGATCAAAAATTTACATGTTCCAGCTGTCTATTTCCATGATGAAGTTAAACTACAACCATTTATAACTGTAGTGACAGACATTCAATCAGGCAGTTTATTTGCAGGTTTTGTAATGTTTGAGAGATAGAAGTTGATATGAATGACCTGAAAAGTAGTGCTTGGAATCATGAAGTATGTCATAGCATGGCTTGTTACAGTGCTGAAATGCCATCTTTAGCCTTTACTGCACAGTAACGGGAGATATAAATCCCAAACTGCAGGGATGCCAGCCAGACTTTAGCTCTAGAGAAATTGTATATAAGGTATGCCAGTGCAGTGCATGGTCAGCTGGATTGTATGCTGGATGTAAGTGGTTATGCATAGATGATAAAGGTGAAGAGAACTTTTCACTGGCACAGAATTTCATTCATTCCATCCACCACTTTCAGTTTACTTGGCAGCTAGTAACATTTATCCGTTCCCATCTCTGAAAGTACCTTGAATGGAAATAGATTTAAGAATTTACTACATCAATCTAAATCCAACATTGTAATTAAACAGTATCCCAAAAGGAGAGTACCAAGAGTACTTGAACAAATGGCAGGACCACCAAAACCACTATTCAACCAGAAAAAGACTATTCTGAAGGGGTTGATACATTTGTTTATCATGTATGACTGTCAGTTTTCACAACAACAGAAACAATCAGTCCCAAAATTTTATGATCCACTCTTGTGTAGTCTGTGCTGTTGAGAAGTTCTGTGATAAGACAAGATAGATGTTACTGTGAGTATTTGTACAACTTCAATGGATGTAAGATATACTTACCATGAAATCAAAATATCCTTTCATTCCCTTCTGTGGATCAAAGTTGAGGACAACTGCACCTGTTTCCTGATTGACAAGAAATGGCGGTTT
>NW_019060007.1:68488-79566 GCF_000696155.1 Zootermopsis nevadensis | reverse complement strand
ACTGGCATATCCAAACTGGTAATTATCCCATGCTTCAATGATAAGCATATACGTACTCTGTTCTTCACGATTTAGTCTGTCAGACACATTCAAAACTCCAGTTTGTGGATTGATTTGGAATTTTCCCTAAAAATAAAATAAAATTACATCTGTTAAATTCATACATTTTCTTGTCACAACACATGTAAGTAATCAAGTTTGTCTGTTACCTGAGAAGACATCCGATCCAATAAATAGGTGACTTTCCCAAAATCGCCTGAGTCAACATCCTTTGCTTCAATAGTTGCAATTTCGGTTCCTGCAGGACCAAAGATGAAACAATGACAGATATTTGGAACAGTATGGTCATGATATTATTTTTTATTAGTGTTCTGTCTAACGACAGGTCCATTTCCTCGGCAATTATGATTCAGAAGTGGTTTGCCATTGCCTTCTTCTGTATGTAAATGATGATGAATGTGAAGTAATTGTTGGGATGCCACAGAGAAACCGGGGAAGCCCCGGAAGAAAACTCCGTGATACCTGGACCACGGCCTTGCCCAACACAAGTTATAAATTTGGGCACCACCGGGAATCGAACCTGGGATCCCCAGGATTACAAGGCCAGCGTTCTAACCGCTAGACCATGGTCATGATATATAAAACTAAAATGATATGAATGCACTTATAGAGTTACAAATATTAAAGCCTAAAGTTTCTGTTTAAGCATTTATACACAAATGTTACAACATGGGCAAGTCAGCACCATCATCAATAAGGTAAATGACTTTAATTTGACTTTCAAGTGTGGGATTTGTGACTATGTACATTCTATGCACTTTTATGATACTGTAATTTTTAAACAATGTAACAAACAAAACAATATTAAAGGCATATGGCTTACAGACTACTGATATAAAACTACAAATTAAAATTCATAAAAGATTTCTGTCTTCTGGGTTGTTGCGCCATGTAGCCTGGTATATGTCCACCAACGTTTCAGAGGTCTTGCTGTCTCCATCATCGCCCTGATGACGGAGGCAGCATGACCTCTGAAACCTTGGTGGACATCTACCAGATTACATGGCGCAACAACCCAGAGGACAGAAATCTTCAGACTCACCACTGTGAAAACCTCAAATCTTATATAAAATTAATAAAATATGCAAACAAAAATTATGAAATATGTTGTCCAGAATAAAAAAAAGGTTACCTAAATGTCAGATACACAGAAAAAACAAAACATGCCATCTTAAAGCACTGAACACCCACATTTGCATCTCTCTATGTATTTTATTTTATGTTAATTAACTGATCATGTTAATGCTTTTAAACATTTAACACACTGCTGATTAAGTAGTATATTAACTGTAAAATGACTATGACTACTTATTTCATTTAAATAATTGTAAATATAGCTCAACCTAGATCAACCTACATTCCAAAGAAAAAAATTGTTCTCTTCCATATTATATGAAGTATTTGCTGATAGTGCTAATGTTAATTGTAAGGTTGATTTCACTGGAAATGCTTTAAAACACACGAAACCCACATCACTTTATAACAGATGAGTTACCATGAAGTGCAGTTTATGGCACACCACAATATTGGGTTAATGTGTATTTACACTCAATGAAAAATTATTTTTCTAATTTCCTAACATGGTATAATGCTTTATTTTGTCTGTTGATACTACTTCAAATAATTCACTGGTTTCACAGTAAATGCTTCAGATATACCACAAAAGTTATGCACAGTAATATGCATCTGTTGTCCAATAGGTAAACTAATTCATCCAGAGACATTTTGCAGCCATAAATGTAACCACTGTCACCCGAATTAGTGGACGTCCCATAGCTATCAAAGTGTGTCACTGTGTTAATTCTAATTGAGGGAAGATTATTGTTTTTATGTGTTATTCTCTGTTTGAATCATGAGAGAGAAATAACTGTTACTTGTATACAATAATGATTAACTATCTGTTCAGCTGCAACTTCGATTGGGCCTCATACGTAAAAGGCATCATTGATCTTAAAATAGCCAACACACTCACCGACAGGAGCGTCCTCTCGAACAGTGATGTTATTCACATCACCTACAAAGTAAGGGTTGTTGTCATTCTCATCTAGCACTTGTATAAAGACATCTGCCAGACTGGAGCGTGGTGGCACCCCTGAATCAGTGGCCCGCACAGTAAAGTTGATAAAGGGAAAGTGTTCATGGTCTATCTTGTTGGCCACAACTATCTCGCCTGTCTCAGAATCCAAGTGGACTAAGTCTGTAGCAGCTCTTGGACCTGCAGTCAGTTTAAATGTTTTGATGCTTCATCTGTGCCAAGTTCAACCTTTATTCCATGAAGATGGGCAATGGAACTGCTCACACAAGGAGAACTATACTAGACTGGACGTGGAGGGAACCAAGGAGCTGATATACAATTTCAGTGGGAATTCTCTGAAAGCTCCCACTTGTGAAAGCTATCACTTAGAGGACCAGAAGTTTGTGTGTGAACTTGGCTTGCTCAGGATCATGCCTACTGATAGACCATAGAATTTTGGGTCTGTCACCAGGAACACCTTTTCTGTGTGTATCAAACATAACAAATATGAAGTTAACAGTTCTTAAAATTAATTAAGTCTGAAGCAACCAATGTTTTACCACAATTTTGTCTTGTGCATCCTACACACAAAATGTGAGGTGACACATGTTAAAATGTACCTCTGACGACTTTAATATGGCATTAGTTTACTGTTATTATGAATTTAAATATACTTTTATGTGAATATGTTAGCAGTAATGAAGGAAGGAAACGGTTTTCATACAAGACACTCAAAATTCTTATTAACAATTTACAAATTTTCATTTCATGATTTGTTCAGTGTGTGTGAGATAAGTAAACAATTAATGTCAGTCTCTCATACCTTCTGATTTAATTTTCAGCAAGCCTTCCTTATTTTATATGGAAATAAATGCAGCTGTTATCATAACATCTATGCATCTGCTCACTTATAATAATTTTACCTAACTGGTGGGTCTTCATGAAACCTGGTACAAACATGAAACCATTAAAGCCTCCTTACTTTTCAATATTCCACCATTAATAATACCACTATGTCAGTCACACAAACTTTCTTTCAAATTATGTGAGAATTCTGTTATTACTAAAAACATGATGACTCCACAAAACTTTAATGTTAGAGTTGATAAATGTAACTTGATGGGACTCTGTGCTACCAAGTCATTTAGTGTTTAATTACAGATAACTTTTGTTATACACAGGAGCTGTGTTAATGCAAATTGTCATGTCCTTAAAAAGAAGCTTTATTCTTATCGATTAACATTTTAAGTTCTTTGACAAGAACTATATAGCCATTTTGATGCAGGCCATTTTGTAAGATTACTACATTACAGGACATACCTTCCAATGAATATGTAATGGTCCTGTTTTTATCAGCATCATCTGCGACAACATTGATTATGGTAACACCATTTTTACTGTTTTCCGTAATTGAACGACGATAAAATGGACGCCTGAATTTTGGATTATTGTCATTCTCATCCTCGACAACGATTGTCAGAATTGCTGAAAAGTATAAAGAAAACTTTAAATTATAATCTTTCTTGATATGTTGTGTCCTTAAATTCAATCACTAACATTAAGAATTTTCAGAAAGAAGTGTTCTTTAAATTCATGCCTCTAATGTAATAATATTTTGTCCTACCTGATGAAATCTGTTTCTCCTTGCTTGCTGCCAAATCTTCAACTCTGATTCCCAAGCGAATAGTTTCAACCCTTTCTCGATCTAACAGCTTTACCACACGGAGCTGACCATCCAATGGGTTCAGGTCAAAAAGGCTCATATAGTCATATTCAGAACTCTTGATTATTGTTCCTTCTTCGCTTCGTGCCTCTGAGTTCTCAGGATCAATATGATAACGTAATACAGGCTTTTCATCAGGGTCCATGGCAATCACATGGTGCACAAACTGGCCAACCTGGGTTCACAAGAGAACTGCTGTTGGTACTACTGTTGTATTATAAATACAGACCAAATCTTTTACAAGACTTCATTTGTGTATGTACATATTGTTATTATTAATAAAATCTTCTCTGTCCTCATTTTCAAGACTAGCCTTGAAAATGAGGACAGAGGTTGCCCTCGAAATGTCAGCAGAGTTTATCCAAGTGACGCAGTTGTTGGCCTGAGAAGATTTTATTAATGACATCCGCTGTGAAAGCTTCACATCATATATTGTTATTATGTTCATCTCTACAGATTGTAAACTATGTAACGACATACTAAATAAGAAATGCACTTGTAACTTATACTAGAATAAGCTACGACTCTAAGGAACATTGTTTGGAGAAGTCTGAACTATTTAATGGAATCAGAAAGAGAGCAACTAGGTCAGCTTTACTAAAGCAGCAAAGATTTATAAGAAGATTGTAAAGTTATACTCTTTTGAGTACAGTGGCATTCGTTGCACAACACTGTTTCAACTACGGAACAAGAGATAAGATTGATGTGCAATGATTATCATCAGTTGTCATGCAGGTTTCCTACCGCCTAGGAAAAGGCAACAAATAGAAATACAGTTGTGGACAGGCCTGTAAGGTGTTCTTTGCCGAAACACTGAAAAACATCTAAAAGTAAATCATATATATAAAGTTGTTTACAGAACTGTATCCAAACAGTCTGTTGAGGACAATGGACATTTTGACAGCAATCTCAGTTTTCATAATTGTACTGACAGTGCATCTATGAAAGATAAATATGGATGTTAATACATGCCATAACAAAATAAAAGTTTCTGATACAAGATTTCTTACAGCTTCAGAAAATTTTCGTCTGAGTAAGACAGACATAAGTATTACAAATAATCAACTAAAATTATAAAATAAGTTTTTATATCTGACAATAGATTTAACATCCAGAGAGGATGATTCAACAGAAACCCCAAACATTACTGCAATTTTAAACTGTGAAGAAGAAGAAGAAGAAGAAGAAGAAGAAACACTGGTGGGCTGAAGAGAAGATGGTCTCACCAAATAAATGGATCAGCTGGAATAGGCAAAACTTCATTCATTCTGACAGTACTATAATAACTATAAAGCATCAGAGATCCTGTGTATCTCACATGTTCACAATAAACATTTATAATTTTGAGTAAGTACATCCACTTATTCTTTAGTGCATGTCTGCCTTGAAAAATATATTCTTACCGGAGTATTTTCTTTAACAAGAATGCTACCAGGGTCCACCAAGATGGGGGCCTTGTTGTTGACATCTACAATGGAGATGTTCACGTCAACAACTGCGGCACGCTGCTCTGAACCAATGCCCCCATCTAAGGCCACAACTCGGAGTGAGTAATGACTTGTCTTGGGGTCAGTGCGGTCTGGATCCAAGCTTGCACCATGAGCCACGCTGATCACACCAGTGTCTGCATCAATTACGAACTTATCTTCAGCTCCTCGTTGGATGCGATACACCATAGCATTGTTTGGTGATGAACCATCACTGTCCCATGCTTTCACCTGTGGAAAAGAAATTTTTATTATACATCACTCTTATTATGAAGTAATTTGCAGGGATGTGGATTAAGTATACAGGTTTTTGTCCTTCTCTGGGCATATAAAATCTGCACTTGGCTGACAAGTCATTTCAAAAAAGATTTGTGATAATTTCCTGGATCAATACAAATTAAATTAACCAGAAAATAATGCCTAATATATATCAGTGGCATTCACGAAACAACCCTGTGCTCTTGTTTTGAGTCACATCAACACAACAGATGCTTGGCTAAGTCTTGCCTTGTCTTTACATCAAGGCCAGGGAAATCATTGTAGGTCTGTTAGACATACAGGATCCAGTGACTGAGATGAGGTCGGTCTAATGGACCCACCTGAGGAGGTATCTCCCCACTTCTTCACATGAGGATGGAAATGGATCCATTTTCTGAACCATTCTGTTCTGTTTGGAGTACCAGACAATGGATAAAATTAGAAATCCAGTAAAATTAATTATTTCAAACCAATTTCGTGGAAGTTTGTGAGTTTTCTGAAGAGACCTACAGTGCTTACAATGACCTCATACCTGAAGAATTGAGCTGCCACCCTGCACGTCTTCTGGAACTGATCTTGTGTACTCATCTTGCTCAAACTGAGGAGAATGATCATTTACATCTTGGACATACACTGTAACCAGGACTTCAGAGGATAGGCTAGGTGTGCCCATATCCCGAGCCTGCACAACCAAGCTGATGGGGCGCACGTTCACACTACGCCCCATCACATCCCCAGAAGATGCCATCAGCTGCTCAAAGTCCACATGTGTTGCAGGCTTCAGCATACCCAGTACAGGGTCAATGGTGAAGTTGTTGTATGGGTCCCCACGCACAATGGTGTATTGTATTTGGCTGTTATTTGTACCTGGTCAAATAAAAGAGACGTGAGATAGACGAAGTAACAGGGAAAGGAGAAATTAATGTAATGAGCATAACAATTTGAAATATTCACCTAACATTGCCATGCTGAATGAATCAAGACACATGGGACCAACAAGTTTTGCATAGCTCTTTGCTTGTATTTAGCAGGATCCGTGTTTAATCTGGGCTGGGAATTGCTCTTCACATGGTACCCTCAGTCCCTCTAGGCAAATTATAGGACAGTGCCTTGAAGCAGGCCACAAGCACTTAATTCTCATACCTTACAAGTCGACCAAAGTGACTGCCCTGCCATATTATTCAACCCTAAGTAACCACTGTTGCTGGTACATCATTGTTAAATAACTTCCTGTCCACCTTTCCATCTAGACTAATGCTAGTGTAGTATTTTGAATTTACTGACCCTTCCAAATTCTTAACTCCTGACATGATGATTAGTCCCATAAGAGGTAATGTCTTGATCAGCTGAATAACCATCAGCTTCTGCAATAAGTCTGATACCATTTTACTGTCCACATTTCTTCAGCAGATACAGAATTTTCTCACAAGTAGCATACCATACAAGTTATTTTACTTAAAATAGTAACATAACATTAAGTTTTGAAAGTCAGTGGTGACAATGGACATTAATTGAAATTTAAGCATGTTGAATAACATGCAACAGTGATCTATATATGTTTACATTTAAAACGATTGAAATTTCTAGAAATAAATTGTACTAAATATTCAACTGTACACATGACAGTTACATGTTACAAACCTCTGAATCAGAGAACAATGTCTTAATACTTTCTCAAACAATTTTTCTCACCATTCAGGTCGAGATCAACAGCTTCAATGTAAAGTGGTGACTCAAACTCCATGTGATTTTCCCACAGCCTGGCCTCGTACTTATTTTGTAAAAATACTGGAGCATTATCATTTACATCTTCAACATTTATCACTAACTGTACTGTATTTCTGAAAAGACAGAAAACATATTTTGTCAGCAAAGAAACACAAGTTGCAGTGTCAATATCTTGCCTGTAATACTGTTCTTTTGGACTTTGTCATTGTCTAAATTATAAATTTATAAAACTGCAACCTTTTTCAAAGCTGGATTCTGCTTCCATCTTCAGGTAAAAAAAAGGAGTGCAGAGGACAGAGAACCTATCTGTTGGGCCCCCTAGTTGAGTTAGCCTCAGACCTGAAGACATTAAGAGAATCCAGCTTCTGAAACTTTATACCCTTATTATTTTATAATTTAGATGCTGGACAAAGTAAAATCAATTTTAATGCACCATCAGCAGAAACCTTGAGATATTAACAATATTTTACCTGTTTCCATAGCCCAGATCATCCCGAGCTTCAACAGTCAAATAATGTCTAGATACAAGCTCCCGATCGAATCCTGAGCCATCTGACTTTATTGTGATTATCCCAGTATTTGGATCCAAAGCCAGTCTAGAGGAAACATATTACACCATTATTTATTACTGACAAAATATTAAAAGTAAAGAAACAAATTACTTGCTTTATATTATTTGGATGAACACTTACAAATCTGACACACTCCCACTAAGGCCAGTGTAACGAATTCCATGTGATCCATAATTTCCAGAATCTTCATCCAATGCCTGTACCCAGGCAACTGTTGTACCCACACCCGAGTTTTCTCTGACAGATACCTGCAACATACGAATGTTTATGGCATGATGGCCACAATCCAAGACATGTTACTGTTGTTTTGTATTATTAAATAATGCTGTATCATATAAATAGGTAAATTTATACTGTAACTAAACTACTATAGTAAAATCATAGATTTTATTACAGATCATGAAATGTGGAGAGGAGAAACAAGAAATGTATACACTGTTTCAATTGAAAAAGCTCTTGATAAGTGGCTACTTCAAGGATAGCGAAGAAAGTGGTAAGTTAATATTGAAATGGGTCTACCATCCAGCGCTACATCAGTTGTTATGGTTGTTCCTGGTACTTAATTAAGCACCCGTCAGCTTTGTTGTGCAGGCTCAGTGCCCCTTTCAATATTTTCTTCTTGTTTATTCAAGCACTCCCTTGCTGTTTTGATGCAATATTCCCATGGCATCACTATGATCGCTGTGTAGCATATGACACAGATCAGGGCTAGAAAACTAAATGTCTGTGGTCACATGGTATCCCTGATTGAAAAGGGGGCCATCAGTTTTAATACTGCTTTTGAATCTTATGGCTCGTTTCCTACGGAATTATCAAAAGTGGTACTCTGCCCAACATAAATTATAAAATTCCAGAAATAACCAAATTTATCTTCACACAATTAAAATGTGGCTTCATCATAAAGTTCATTTTCAATGGAATGAAGAAACTTGAGTAGAAAGTGACATCTTATCTCAGAAAATAGCTCTGAAGATATAGGACTTTAAATATTTTTCTCTTGGGAAATAAATAACTTTCTTTGTCAGGTTTTTGGTCATATCCTTATAGCATTAAGATAACTATTAATTTCATAATTTGTTTTCTGTGTTATTCTAGTGGCTGTATTATTTTAAAGTTTGGTGTCCTTTCTAACTAATGTTCAGTATACCAATTTGTTTCTCTGCTTACTAGTTTGAAAAATTAATGGGAGAAGAATAAAACAAAATATTTCAGAAGATTGTTTGGGTAATTTTGGTCAAGTTTGCCACTAAATTGAAAAACGGGTCACTTAGCCCCTACCTATTTTCTGTGTCCCATCCTGTCATGCTACTGTCATCAATTACATTATCTTCAGAGCTGTCACTGTGTTTTACTACCACACAAAAATTTCACAACCATATCATTATCATAGTCACTATCATCACTAAATTCATCTTCCTTCCACAGTTGACAGTGTACATCATCATCTAATTGTATACTTTTACTAGGTCCTGCCATGAGTTTACCAAGGAAGGCCCAAATTCAGAACAAAACACCTCTTTAACACATTCAGAAGTAAGAGTAAGGGCTAATGAACACAGCATGTGTGTTTGCAAAGCCAAAAATTGTCACATCTACTACTGCTAAGCACTAGAGTGGTTAGACAATATCCTGATTCAGTTAGCATCATAACAACCTCTTTTTTACAGTAGGAGTTGAGTTTTTCATGGCAGTGAGTGCAAAGATGGCTGTCTTCTGGGTTGTAGCACCATTTAATCTGGTAGAAGTTTACAGACATTTCAGAGGTCCTCCATCATCAGGTCAATTATGGAGGCAGCAAGCACCATTCTTTTCTGTTTTATATTATGTTCCCACATATTACCAAACTTCCTAAATCATCTATTTCTAAGATTTTGTAACAAATTTTGTATGTATTTTTTTCCTCACTTAGAAATATTAAGAGAATACTGGAATACAACAAGAAGGGAAATAAATCATTAAGGCAATCAAGACATCGCTAGATGGATCAAAGAGGATATGATGTGATAAAGGAGTCACTGGAAAAAGTGTCAGATTTCTTAATTAGAGGACAGACTCCAGTGGAGTGGAGTAACAGAAAAGCCACATGGACCAGACACAAGTTACAAAAGTTGAAGGTAAAATATATTCATGAATTCCATACTCTTCATAAGTACAATATTTTTAGCATATTTGTATAAGCAGAAATGTTACCTCATAAAAGGGTTGTGTGAAGTCAGGGAAATTGTCATTCATATCTCTGATGTATACCGTTACTGGAGCCAAACTATACTTCGCTTTCTGTGGCACTGTTTCTTTGGCAATCAATGTGAAGTTCATCACTAGAAAGAGAAAAGTACTACATCAGTGACCCACATTCCGTCTTAAGGGCTAGCAGCTGAACAAATATGAAAACAACATCCAATGCATTTTTATTACTTTTCAATATGAACTGAATGTTTACAACAGGAGTGATCAACCTTTTAAGCAGGCAGACCACAATGAAAGATTTGATGTATAATGAGGGCCAGAAAATTTGGGTCATGCAAAGGGCAATTTCAGTTGCATTGAAGTTGAGTTGCCACTGACAGTTTCTGCCAGGCCATAGACTGACCACCTACAGCTTAGAATTTCTATTGTTAATGTATGTTTCAAGTGTTCTTGTACACTTATATATATTGCCACTACTAGTATAGTTATTGTTTCTACAACCATAAGGTAGCTGCATGTAGCAATCCAAAGTAATAAAGATGTTGTATATGGAGGGCTGATCTGATGCTGACAGTTTTACATTACTTTTACAACTGATCTTGGGGCTATGATATTTAATCACAGAAACCCATAAATTTAAACCTGAAAACGTGATAGTTTAAAAACGGGTGTCTTCTACAGACCATAGACACAGAAACACATTACAAGAGGCAGTTTACTCAATATTTTGTACTCTTCCCTCAGAATATCAGCAACACTTTACTGGCTAACTTAGTAGTGTGAATTACACATCTTGTCTTAGTCTGTGAGCACTTGCTCTCATATATATATGCGTGTGTTTGCTAGTTTTTTTTCAATTAACCAGTTCACATCTATGTTGTTTATTTTATCAAGGTTTCTTCTCCTTGAATGATGCCATTACATTTCATTTATAACTTGCTCTGTAATACTTACTTGTAACTTTCTCAAAATCTAGTCTAGCTGGATCCTTAACTCTTATGAGAAAAGATGCTTCATTGATTCCTTTTGGTGGTGTCACATCAAAAATT
>NW_019060007.1:57239-68445 GCF_000696155.1 Zootermopsis nevadensis | reverse complement strand
TATCAAAGAAGAGATTCTAATATAACACAAAATTACAATCTTCTATTATTTATGTTATGAAACATAGTAAGATTATTAAATAGCTTATTTATCCAAATAAAAAGGCAGCCAGGGCACAATATAATGAAAGTAAGAAAGTAATTTCTCCTTACATTTATTTGGTTGAGATGAAAGAACTCTATAACCTGCAATATAAGTGTATGATTCAATGCAATCAACCATCTGCTAGTTGACGCTTCAAGGAGTTAAACTAATGGTTACAGAAACTAAGTTTCCAGTAGCTGTACAGCTGTCTTCCCAGAATTCTGTGATGTTATAAAAGAATTTACTAATGGTGGCCCATAATGTACGTGCTTATCACACAACATGGTCTCTATAAATTACTTTTTTCAGAATTATGAAGCTGGTTTGAACAAAACTGGTAATTTAGAGCTAGAATATGTTGCTATAATCTACTCTGGTAATTTACAATGTCTTAAATAAAATGATGAAAGTATGTTACGGTGCTAAGTAAACAGTTACCTGATCGTGGTCAAAAACTTCAGGTACTGCATTGTTAAGAAATGTGACAGGTGTGTTGGCTTGAGCATTTTCATTTACTTCGGCGAGGTACGTTTCACTACGAAATGTTGGGATTTCATCATTGATGTCAGTTATGATGACTGTCACTTCTGTTTTAACTACTGGAGGTGGAAACAGGGCTTTGGACTCTTCTCTAGCCTGGAAAGATAAGGTGCATGAGCAAGCCAGTTGCACTAAACCACAGTAAACCTCTTCTTCTTCACCTTCTGTACCAATAAGGACTGGGATCTAGGACCCTGTCCCTGTTCCTGGTCTGACCACCTCTGCATTGGTCTTCCAACATCTCTCTTTCCTTTAGATCTATAATGAAACGCTATCTTCGGAAGTCTTCTGTTATCCAATCTCAACAGATGTCTCATGTTTCATGACACTGGTTTTCCCAAGTAAATTTCTTGCAATTTCAAACCAAGAAATTACAACAGATATAACTACACACTTCAGGCAGAAAGAATAAAGTTCTGCTCATAAACAATGCCATACAATCAGATACAAATTTTGCAAAGAAAGAGGTAAAAAAGTATCTTTAAATAAGAACTACTCTGTGGTAGAAATATTTGGAATAACAGGCAAAAGTGATACCGGTAGTTATTGGAGCAACTGAAAATAAATATAAATTACTGAAAAGCATTGGGTGAATCCTTATCATACATTCTACATAGACAATGCAGAAAACACTTTATTAGATAACAGCATTACTTTGGTAAACACTAATGTAATACTTAATTTCATTTGAGGTGTATGTCACAGCAAGTTGTCACTGTATGCTTACTAGGGATAAATATTACCTCCGGTTCAAATGACGATGATGGACAGGAGGAGGAGGAATAAATATAAGAAGAAGAACAACAACAACAACCAAGGAAGCATATATAATAGGCACTGCCATACTGAACAGTCTAAATAAAAAGAAAAATTTCAATGATGAAAATACAGTGACCTAAGGACTGAGCTCTTTTACTTGAAGACTAATAACAGTACAAATGATCATGTACTTAGAATATTTTGATGTCAGTAAGCACATTCTCATCAGAATTTCCATACCATAATTTCAAGGATGTAAGCACCATTGCTATTGTGAGGACTCTCCCGGTCCAGCCTCTTAAGTGTATGAACAACCCCAGTGACAGCGTCTATACCGAAGCATCCCTGAGATCCTTGTGTAATGCTGTAAGTAATGCGGTTGTTGACGCCTCGATCGCCGTCAACTGCTTTCACTGGAAGGAAACCATATGAATGTCTACATCAGTGCTGTCACATTTGTAAACTTATTGACAACACAATCATAGAAATTGTTGTTTTCTTTCTTAAATCATGGCTTGCTGGGTTATTTTTCACTACCACTGGTGGTACACGAGCCAATGTTGAGTGGTACGTGAACTAAGTAAGAAAATCAAAAGATAATATTGACATAACTAAGTGTTCCCTGAATGCATTTGGTTAGTGATACATTTAAAGAGTTAAATTAGAATTAGTGGTATGCCAGTGAAAAAGGTTGTGAACCCCTGGGATAGAGAATTTAAAGCCCCCATTCTATGGGGCTGCCAGCTGGATTTTAACTCTGGGTAGCTTTTCAGTGATATGTTAGTGTGATTCACAATCAGCTGGACAGTGCATAAGTCACAATGCATGGGTGATAAAGATCATGGTGAATCCCTTCTTTGCCCGTTGGTTGCAACAGCACGGTATGTCCACTGACATAAAGAGCAAATACCTTGTAGTACAGATGTGCCAATCTGAGCATCTTCACTGACTCTGGTTACTGGAGTTGCGACCACAAACTCAGGTGACTGATCTTCCACATCCACAACCTTCACCAGTATGGCTGCAGTACCAGTATTCACCTGTATCATTAATTAAAACCAAAACTGGAATTTTATTGTTAGGTTGACAGTCCAACTACACAACAATTTTTTATTATAGTCTCAATATTTATTAAGATCTGCTACATGTTTCTACCGTAATTCATCATCTTCAGGTTAGGTTCTTTAATTGCTTGAAACTAATAGGTATGACTGCTAAATTATATACATATCTGAAACATTCACATGGATCTGTGCACCTGCTTTACAATTATTCGTGATAGGCATGTACCTAGAAGGGAGTCTGGCCTACAGTAGAAACATATTTTTTCTGAGTTTAAAAACATGTGCTAAAATGGAAGGGAGAAAGTTGTAAGTGATATAACTGTTTCATACAATGTTGGATAAAATATTAAACTATAAGAGTGTTCCAGCTGTCTAAGCCACTTAAATATGAGTATAACACAGACTGAGATCTTGGTTATTGCACACCTTCCTTAGCAAATTAGTGAGCTAATCTAATGTCCATTTCTTATCCTGGAACATATCCAAAAATATTATACATTACAATTATGAATTTACTTTCTTTGTCTTGGAGTGTATGGATAACTGAATATGCACTTGCACCAAAGTGTTTGTTCATTCGGTTTCAAATATATCAGATTCTGCAGTTCTAGGAAATTAGGCATGTAAATTTTAACGTGAATTTCAGTAAAAAACAGTCCAACATCCTGATGTGAGAAAAGCGTTACTTACTCTTTCATTATTAGCTCGGTCAATTGCCATTACCCTCAGCTGGTACAGAAATTTACGTTCATAATCCAGCTGGCCAATTAGCCTTATTATTCCTTTCCCATTCACTGTGGTGATAGAGAACATGTCATCATCACCATCCAGCTCTTGAAGGTAATATACCACCTGAAAACAGTTTTCCTGTCTGTCATCTGTTTATGAATTTCAAAATATGTATGATTCAAACACAAAAGAATTAACCAACTTAAGAAAAACCACTGTCAGAGGTTTATTAAAATTACTACATATAAAATATCTAGTGATAGATGTTTCCAATTGACATCAGAAAGAAAGAAGGATATTTATCTCCATTTATTTTTAATTATGCTCTAGAATACCATATGAAAGACAACAGTATCATGAGGGTTTGGTAATCGATGGCTGAGTAAATTTCTTGTACATGCTAACTGTATTAATGTATTAATTAATATATGATAATAAAGAATGGTCTAGAAATATTTCAATGGGACATCAAAGTAATGAACCTAAAAATAAATGTTTGTACAATTACCCCATAACCAAAGTAAGAAAAACTCACACTTACATATTAATAGTAAAGAATATGAAAATAATGTCAGATCTAAAGACATTAGGGCAATAATAGCAAATACAAATTAGATTGACATGTCTAAGACAGTATTTAAACTAAAATTATTTGAAAATCAATAGGTAAGGATTTTTTCTGTGAATTTAAAGTTGTTAACACTATCAAAATATCAGTCTAAAATTACTTACTTGAATGACATTCCATGTGATTTGAATGCTCAGTGTGTCGGGGGAAGAGTAAGGATATTATCCTAGTGTTTAACTAAAACAGCGTGCAAAAATTATAAAATAACCCAGCCAGGATGGCAGGATGGCAGGCCCAGCTGGGACCTAAATTAGGTACCGCCCAAATGCAAGTCACATTCGTAACTGTTGTGCCAAACTGCTGAGTTTGGTGCATGATAATAAATTATTAGCAAAGAGATATTTACCTGTCCATATGGCCCCTCATCTTGATCTGTTGCCTCTACAGTTGTAAGGATGTGGGGGGCACTGTCTTCTCGAATGCTAATTGTCGATTGATATGGTTTGAAAATAGGTTCGTTGTCGTTAACATCCTCAACAAGCAGCAATAGACTTTGAGTGATGAAGTTCCCTTCTCCCAGGTGGCCATCAGTAAGAGTTAGCACCAAGGAATATTCATCCTTTAACTGTGTAATTGACAATTATTTTATTGTGTACAGATCAAAACAGCCATAATAAGGAAATAAGGAATGCCAAATCTAGTTGGCTATTTATTTTATTGGAAGTCTCAGTTATCAGACTTTCTAATGCAAATTGTGAACTGTGAACTATAATATTATATTCCCTCCACATAAAGTTTCCTATCAATTACAGGTATATTTTATTATTGTTGCTGTATTCCTGTATACATATGCAACAATATTTTTGTGGAAAAATTCAATACTGTTTTGAACAAAAAGTGCGAGTACTGCATACCATCACTGAAAATCACTGTGCACATGTATATATTTGTATACAGCTGTGCTCCACAACCGATTCTTACCCACAGCAGACCATAATTTGTCATACACGTGACAACACATCACACAATTTCACCCCACAAAAAGAGGGCACAAACCATACATGAACATAAACATGTATCTACGTATAAATATATAAGAACACAGGCAAAGGAAAACAAAACATAACACATGCTGAAATGCTGAATAAAACTACTGATGATGAACCAGTATGCAGATGATATATATAGCAAATTCTAATTATGAAAGATAAGATATTGCGTGTAGCAGGACGGCTTTGCTTTACTTTAATAGTGAAATTTGCAATGTAATTCAGAATATATCATTACATTACCTCACGATCAAGCTCTTTCTTTAAGAGAACATCAGCCTCATTCTTTCCAACATTTTCAATGTGAAAAATTTCGTTGCCCACTGGATCAAGAACACCAAATGTCAGTGGGTCATCATCTGGATCAAAACCACGAAGGTGATAAACACGACTTCCTGTAAAATGAATAAGAAGCAATTTCTCATTAAAGGTTGCGCTGCAGCTGAAGTTGTTTGATGCTAGTTTATTACCATGCGGATGCATGTCAGATCTCATAGCAGTTCATACAGAAATTGTAATAAAATACTGGCAGTTTAAATGATTTTATCTTGGTATGTTGGCATTCTGCTCCACCAGTGCCCCATACTCCAGCATTGTACGCTGTGCATCTTACAGTATCTGACACTTATGAGGACTCTGAATTGGTACGTTTCTTCTTCTTCTTCTTCTTCTTCTGTGTCTCTCTCTCTCAATAAAACTTAAATCAAACCAGATTGAAAAGTTAATAATTATGCAAAATAGCAAGATGCATTTGTGCAGACTTCCACCTAACGCAGATTGATAAGTGTGTGTAAGCTGTGTACAATGTTTTGAATCAGAGTAATCAAGAAAATATTTGTAGCTGAGAGGGATACTACTTCATGAAGAACTTCATGATTTATATAACAGAACAGAGAACATGGGATTTGAGGCACATCCCCACACTGGGATAAAACGTTTTGCTCTGATCGGTCTCTGAATATTTAGTTAATCTTTTTCTGCGACAGTCTTGCAATGCTAGGACCCTTGAGACAGACTAGCCCTCTTTGCAACATGCCCTATGTCACGGTTGAAAAGCTTAATGTTTTCAAAAATGCTGAGTTCAAATTGACCTGGGGTCAGATCAGTAGAAGAATTTAAGGGCAGATGTTGCAGAATCGGACACTGAATGAAGGGATAAGAAAGGGAAACGATTAAAAACAAATGTTCAGGACTTGCCTACTGGTGTTGCTGTCCCTTCTTTCAGCCTTAATACGATTTCTGTCTGTCCATCTATTATAAATTTGGGTGGACCATTTGCAAGGGCGACTTCAAACATAAAACACACGGCAAATAGGAGTCCAAACCTCCAGCACTCCCAAATATGGAAATGTCCTTTCAGTCTCACTTTGCAAGTCCAACCCATGGTCCAAGACCTCTCCATTGTCTCTTGTGTGATGCTCTGTCTTATTCATTGGAACGCAAATTCTTTCACTGAATCATGAGCACAATCACAGGCACTTTGGTTCACGCAGAATGTAACTCTTGCAAACGAACATATTCATTTTGTGTCCCGAGTTTTGTTGACATTGTTGATTCCACGACCTGGTCTTTCATTTACCAGCACTGCAAATGCCTCTTTGTACGGTCATCATCAGCTAAGCTGCATTCATTGCATTCTTGATACTGAAACAAAGTAATTTAAAATTAATATTCACTACCAGTATAGTTCAAGGATAGTCAGTAGGATTTGAGGTTTTCATGGCGGTGAGTCCGAAGATGGCTCTCCTCTAGGTTGTAGTGCCATGATGTATAGTAAAAGTTTACTGACGTTTCATAGGTCTTTGCTGCCTCCATCATCAGGACCATGAGTCATTCATTACTCTCCACTCATGACCCTGGTGATGGAGGCAGCAAGGACCTCTGAAACATTGGTAAACTTCTACCAGACTGTATGATGCTACAACCCAGAAGACAGCCATCTCAAGGAGAGTCAGTTTACTCAAGCTTTCATTAAATATGTATCCACCTCAGATTTGGTAACAGAGTCACAGCTTCAAGTGACCAGTAGAGTTAGTACAAGTAGAGACGCCCCTCTACTGTGCTGACAGAAAGACGTGGCCTTTCGGCTACGCATGATTGCTGCTTTGGTACTAGGTGTGCAGATACTTCTGTTATTATAAACGATTACGATGCGAAGTAACTCTCGTTATACGCGAATCACCGCGTAAAAAGTAGGGAAACTTATAACATACCTTTGTATTTTCTGAGTGATAGGCCATGAAAAGCCACCGATTCTATAAAAATTAAAAGGGGGTGGGGAACGTTTTCAGTTATGCTGTACGTCCTCAGACTCTTTGCCGTCTTGCTCCCCCTTGCCCTTCGCATCTTACCATCTTGTGACGTAGCTCAAGCTCGAAGTTATATCGCGTCAAACGCACCAATTACAGGCTACCATCAGCCTTTACCTTGCTTCGGGACATACAGAGGCTGAGAGCGACTGTTCTGTGGGACCCCGTGGTTTCGTCGGTATATTTTGTTTCGTCGTGATCCTGGTCTATTGGACTGACTCTCTTAAGTTATAACCGGAGGTCGCAGCTAAGTGGTTAGCATTCGGGAAGTACCGGCTTTGAATCTCAACCACTAAACCGATTGTCCTGACTTTCTCATTTCGTCTTCCTGATGTCCTTGGAATAAGTACTATTATTAAAACCTTAAAATACGTCAAGACAGTTTATTTATAAATTCATCCGTAATTCAGTCGTCGAACTACTGCGTGGTGCAGGCCTTGACCCATGCAGTTGAAACAGCGTCGCTAAACATCCCAATAATCGACATTTTCGGTTATTTATTACAGATGTTTCAGTGGCGAAGGTTATGTAGTGACGTAATGTCGCCTTCTCAAGGCCATAGCTCAGGCGGTTAGTCACCGCGGAGGCCTGGGTCCACGCCCAGGGCAGTCCACGTGGGGGTTTTGGTGGGCATGTTTATCTCCGAGTCCTTAGATTTTCCTCAGTCAGTGTCATTTCACCGCTGCGCCGTATTCACTCGTCTATCGTCCCGGGGGGTGGACAACGTGTCCTTTAGAGTCTCACCCCAGAGCAACAGAGAAAGGTACAGCTGTTTTGTTTTCTTAGGTAAACTTATTTACCTATTTTATGTCAGGTTGCATCTTACCTTTCATTAAAAAATAAAGGGAAAGTTTGATGTTGCGTTATTATCAGATCCTGTTGAACGCACGTTTACAATTCTGCCTTTGCTCAGAGCATGGATTATGTCGGCGAATTTCTGAGTTGGGGTAAATTCAGACGTCGATCCTCAATCCAAAAATTTTCTTCCAAATGTCAGGAACGATTTATTCATTTTTAATTCGTAATGAGAAGAAGCCATAACAAAAATGGCGAAGATGGAAAGATGATAACGAAATGACATCATTTCAGGTGTCAGAGGCATATTGACATTTGAATAAATGCAGAAACTGAGTTCTCCTGATTTGCGTCACACGGAAGTTTTAATGAACACTAAATTTCTCCGGACGTACAGAGAACAGGCTCAAACCACAACCGGTTTTCCAGACTTCAAAGCGCTCCCGTAAACTACAACAAATCTGTTTTTTGATTGGAACAACACAGGTCAGCTTACGGTCATTCACAAGGAAACCTTCGCGGAACTCAGCTTTTATACACTTACAATAACAGTTTAGATTTGTAAACAAATAACTTTCAAATTTTACACCATGAACTGAGTTTTCCGTAAGTTAATTCAATTTTAAGGAGCAAACAGGCGATCACAAAGTCAATATTTTGTTTATCGGCTGAACTTCTTAGGAACAGGTCAGTGGTTAGAGGACGTCGGTCTGATCCTGGTGAGTCGAGCAAGATTGCTTATGGTGTGTGTCCAACTTTATGCTTGATTCAGTAATTAAATATTACTTACGAAATACTGAGCAAAATAACAGTAAATTCAAATTTCCACCGACTCTAATTTACACAAATTGAACTTTTATTGAAATTGAGAACAAATGACAGCTACACTTGTGGCACGCGGGCGCGCCATTCAATGAAAACAAACGAAAACATAGGTCATTAAAACTCTTTTAAAATTTTAAACTGGAGAACACATTTGAGTAAAAAAAGTTTGGGAACGACTGTGATAAACAACATAAGGTCAATTCTTGTGATCGGATGCGCAAGTCGCGTTTCACTTTTTAGTGTTCGGGGTTGTTCAGTATATTTATATCATCTGTGATTCTTCTTGAAGCAGCTCTCTTGATCAACCCAGTGCAGATATCCTTGAATTGGTATGTCATCTACATGTTTTTGGATTCCTGTTGGCCAATTTTAACTCCTACACTTTGGAGCTTGTGGGTTTAACGGGGCACCAGCCCATCGTGAACCTCCCCCCCGCCCAAAAAAAAAAGAATGCAGGATCAGGGACTTTATTTCGGGACAGCTCAGAATTCGCATCACAGGAAGGCTTACAGCCCCGCGCCAAGGGATTCCGCGTCTTTGAAACGCGAAATTTGTGGTCTGGTGTCGTAGAGAAGTTTGTGTATTGTGTGTAGTGCAGTGAACACGCGTCCCGTCAAATTAACACACTTTAATTGCCGCTTACGCGAGCGGACTGCAAGCTGTCATTGTCCGTGGAGATCCACGCGGTCACGACGCCGACACCAACAACCTGGAGGAATGTGTTCCGTTATCACTCCGGCCTCCGTTAAAGGAGGGGGTGAAGTGAGTACAGACAAATTATTATTATTTAACATTTATTTATATATATTTTTTGCGTTTTAACAACACCGACTTGATCTTTAAAAACGAAAAAATTCACACTTTTTAACTGTGAAGTTATCAGAAGATTAGCAGCTACGAATACGCAACTGAAGAATAAATTCTATCGGCTTTTTGCTAGTAAATGGCCGTCTTGTTTTCTGCATTGTCATGTTGGTATTAAACAAATGTAATTAGGCCTACTTACATTCTTTAATCAAGGTTTTAAATTTATCACATGACCTATGATTGGAACCCCGAAGTGACTTATATTTTAGAAACATTGTCGAATATTTACCTCGAAACCCTCCAAAAGTATTCTGCAGAAACAAAAGACATCTGGCTGGCAGCGTTTGGTCTAAAACCAAATGCGTAGTTCTGAGTTGTCATGGTCCACACGCTTTATGAATCTGACGTTTGTAGCGAACTTGGAAATTCGAATGACAGAGGCAAGGGACCTCCTGGGCCACGGATTACACATCTGAAAAGTTTTCTAGTGAC
This sequence comes from Zootermopsis nevadensis, assembly GCF_000696155.1. The sequence continues at coordinate 58,424 of NW_019060007.1, read as the reverse complement.
TGACCAACAGACCAGTGACCCCTCCCCATTTTTCGGACAATGACTAATGTAGCAATGAAGGCGGAACTGTTTGTCAGTGCAGTGTGAAAATCATGGAAGCGAATCTCTGCTTCTTTTGGTTTCATCCACTAAGCCGCAAGATTCCTTTGTCTTTGTAGGGCAACTCAAAGAGACACCAAGTTTAAGCGTGGGATTATTCTATTATGCATTGAAAGAAGAAAGCCGGATTTGTACAAAAGTATTCTTGTTTAAACGAGTAGCAACTACAAACGTATTTTCTCAGTCCAACATAAAGGAGGTCCGACGGCGAGCGACAGCAATGGCCTCTGCAGGACGTGGACACAATCATTAAACATGATCAGTGTTCTTGTACTCGGATGATCGTGCTTTTACAGCTGTAAAATGTCGCACGGTCACCGTAGCTCGGTTAGGACAGATGTAAATTAGAGGCCAACTTCACGGTATATCCTCTCGATGGCATGAGACGAGGACACTCAGCGAAAACTACTCTTATTTAATTGTTTGTTTAAAATAATAGCTCAGGGGACACTGAAAACGGCTGATCTACTTGTGAAGGACTAGAAATGGTAATTTCTGACTTTCGCTGGAATTGTTTAACGACGTTGAACACGTCGGCTGGCCGCAGGGGAAACAGTCTGGCCGTAACCTGTAATTGGAGCGGGACAGACCTACATCCTCCATCACAAACGCTTTTTTAACTTCCTTAAATATGTAAGAAGATGTCAAAGGCAAATGCCAGGGTATAATTCAAAAGGGGGCACGTTTCGCCATCCCCAATCACGAAGGTCTTCAGCTGAAGTTATTTGTCCCTTCCCCTAAGTTGCAGACGCATTCAGCCGAAGCGATCTAACCCACTCTGGGTTCAACCCCCAGAGAACCAACCAAAATCCTTTGCACAAAGGACAAGTTGCCTGACGGGATAACCTCTCATCAGCAGCAACAGACCCCAGTTTGAATGGTCGAGGCTCCCGGTACGACAAAACCCCCGTTAGCGTAAGTAAAATCTCATTTTAGTTGTAAGGCCCTTAAAATTATTCTTTGTCAGGACTTTTTTCCATCGTCTGTTCTTTAAGAACATTTCATGAATTATTTATATCGCCGACGCTAAAAATGAGACGAAAACATGAGCTTTCTTATGGGCTATTTATCTTCATCATTATTGGT
>NW_019060007.1:19740-55457 GCF_000696155.1 Zootermopsis nevadensis | reverse complement strand
CCCTTTCAACGCGGTCTGCCAAACACGCTGTGTCAGCATGCGGACAATACCAAAATCTGAAGATGGTTTCGCTTTTTCGTCTCGAACCATTCAACCATCTTGGTTTGTCTTATTCGGCACGTGTAACCTCTTACGCTGTTTATGATTCTACCCCCGGGCAGAATTATGGAATCAAAACGTAAACGTAGAAGTGATAATGAAGATAAGTTCATAACAAATCTGTTAGCGTCACAATCTCTCCTCTTGTGACCTGACATGAACTGTCAGGTCAACATAGCCTCGTGCGGGTCACATGCACAGATCACAAACTAAAATGTCGCGGTGTACGAACGTTTAGAACTTCTTGGGAACTTAAATTCGAACATGGCCAAAACAGTCTAGTCACTGAACACGTGACTGGCAGTCAGAGACGACAACCACGACTTCTTACTAGAAGAAATCCCATGACGGACGGACAAACAGGATTTCTGGAACACGGCCGAAATGATCTGCGCTCGATATCCAGTGAAGACAGTCCCAAGAAGCATTTTGTAATTCTACACTGAGGAGGACGTTTTATATCTCATGGCTTATTACTAATTTTAACTTGATTTATTTTGAATATGGCTGTCTTCTGGGTCGCCCTGATAATGGAAGCAGGAAGGACTTCTGAAACGTCGGCAAACCTCTATCAGACTACAAGGCGGAACAACCGAGAAGGCGGCCATCTTCGGACTCACCGCCGTGAAAACCTAAAGTCCTACATGGTTTATTTTCATGACGTCATGATTTAACACACTTCAACTGCTTTCTACTTAATGGCTTGCAGTTGTCGATTTATAAGTGTAACGAGTTAGTCACTACATGTTTCAGCATGAATTGGTGTCATCTCTAGTTGTTGGCATGCCAGTTTCTAGGAGTATGGGTTTCTTCCTGTAGTTTAGCTACCGTCTTGTGTTAAAATTTGTCTCCACCCTAAGAATTCACTACACAGCAGTTTACTTGTTGTTTCATAATTTTCTTTCCCCCCCCCCCCCCCCCAAATAGTTTCTGTGATACATTACAGTTAAAACTGTCCTTTGAAACATTCTTAGAGCGTCGCTTCTAAATTATTACCTGTGTACTCCAAAGTTCATAACAATCTTCCCATATAATCTGACAATATGTAACATCTAAGTTAAAGCAGTGTCGTTTAATAACCTAAGAATCAAACAAGGGATTTTTTTTAAGACACGCTGTAAGACTCCCCTTACTGGGTGATTAGACCATCATCCCATGTGAAAACGTCAGATCCAATTTACAAAGTTCAACAATTCCCGACATATTAAACAGCATAAAGTATCTATAACATAGTAAGTCAACAATATGTGTGCATAAAAAATGTGTTCCCTTCGTGTGTGCGGTCCGCTGCTTCCACAGGAGTACTGTAAATCGGAAGTGCCACGAGAAAACGTGGCCAGGAAAACGTCCGGCCTTGTGGGTGATGAACCGAGTTGTTTTGTGTACGTCGTTGTAAAATATAGAGTCTAGATTCTAGACGTTTACGATGGACTGGGTATCTAGTTCGGCCTGCGCACACAGCGAATGTCGGTTCTGGCCACGCTCCACAGATGGTGGTGACTGACCTCCGTGACGTCACAACCGGGAAACGGACAAGGTTGTTTGTTATGAAGGTTCCTCGCTGTCTGGTGATTTTATTAAACAATCATTTTAGAACCCACATAAAACTAATGCAGAGACACACGGCAGTCATAAAAGTCTTTGAGTTGCAAATATGTGCTTCTGTCTGAATCAGTAACCAACGACGGCTGGGTGAACACAGTCAGCAGGTGATCAAGGTCGAGACACAAATTGAAACGATTGCGCATCAAGTAGCGAGATTGAAATCCTTCCAATCGAAAATGTTCGTACTTGCGTGGCTTTTACGCGAATGGGCACCCACACTAATTTTTGTTTGCAAAATCACAGAACGATTGGACACTAAAAGCACACACCCATCACCATGAGAACCTGAAATCTCGCCAAGTAATAAACCTGTCTCGTGTCTAAGCAGAACTAAGCGCTGAAGTTGAAGGACATGCTGGATAAGCTCAGTCGGTATAGTGACTGTCTACGGACTGGACAACCGGGGTTCGAACCTCTAGCCTCTGCATCCAGACCGGCTCTGGGGCCCACTCAGCCCCCTATCCAGTGGGTACCGGGGTCCTTTCCCGGGGGTAAAGCTCGGCCGGGGCGTGACGCTGACCACTCACCCCCATCTAGCGCCGAAAGCAAGAATGAGTAGCAGCTACACGACTCTTCCCCAGAAGCGCCTACATGGCGTGTAGCGAGACAGTTTTACTTTCTTATCGTCTAAAATGAGAATGAAATAAATTATGTAAGAAACTTCAACATATGTTAACGCAAAATTTATCGAAACCAAAATAGTTTAGGCCTCCAGATTTCTCTTCGCCGACATGCTTTTGTTTTGCATTCTGTAAACACGATAGCCATACTTCAAACATGATTTTTTTGAACAAATTTAAGCATTTTTACATCATAAGCCTGTGTTACTTTGTACTCCACGGACCTCGAGTACGTTAAATTTGCCACAGAGTCATAACATTCGCACATTGGGCACATATTCACGGTTTATTTATGTAAAATCTACTTCGTTATTATTCTCCGAAACACGCTCAGATGTCCCACGAAAATTCTAGCTGATCAAGTACCTTTTTTTACGTTCTAACTTCTTCCATGTGGTCTACATGTTCAAGCCATCTCGTCTTCTTCGATTTATCTCGACAATAGTTCTCGATAAAGGGTACAAATTAAGAAATTGTTCATTTAACAATTTTCTCCATTCTCCGTTTATTTACTGTCTTTAAAGTTCACATCAGCGCTTCGTTGTCAGGTTAAGTGAACAATTAACATTTTTCAACCGTCCATTTCAAAGTCAATCGCTGTTATCGGAAAGTCCCCTGCGTGCAAGGGCTCTTTATTGCAGCAATAACATAGTTCTCATTTCAAAGGGACAGTATTATTCAGACTTTATAAATCACGGGTCCACGCTGCCTAAATTTACTCTAAAAATATATGATGATTTAATTTACATAACACTTATTGTGAAACACAAACAGAACAAGGATTTGATAGCAATGCATAAATTGGTTCCGCTGATCGCGTCATACAAGTAGGCCTAGTGCAGTGACTCCATTGTTTCTGAAAGGGGACTGTCCTCTTTAATTTATGCTAACGAATTCAGCCGAGTTCTACTTGCAACTGCAATCAACTTCTTTAATGTTCTCCTACCAAAATTCGACAGAATGGTCTCAGTCTATGTCTAGCAGAAATCATTATAAATGACCGGTTTTCTTTACTCTTTTATTATAAATCATTTTTTTCTGTCAATCACTTGACAGCAAAGCGGAGAGGTGTTCCATGAAGATTTCCTTTGCTCACAACTAACACGCATGCGCGAATAATGAGAGGTCGTTACGCCCATCGACCTATCGAGGAAAATGGGTCAAATTTGTCATGCTACATCCCTAATATATGTCAGGCGAATTTCATTCGGGGCCCTAAATTTACACTGGATTTTGATTATTTCATAAGATTTGAGATTTTTACAGCGGTGAGTATGAAGATTTCTGTCTTCTGGGTTGTTGCGCTGTGTAGTCTGGTCGATGTTAACCAACGTTTCAGAGGCCATACTGCCTCCGTCATCAGGGCGATGAGTTCAGTGCAGACAGCAACGCGATGTTCATTTTGGTCGTCGGTCAGCAGTCTCGGCACAAATTTTGCAGCAATGCGTCTCATGTTCAAATCGTCTGACAAGATACGTTGTAAGGAACCGTACGATATTCCTGCGATCGCACAAATATCATGGATTGTTAGTCTACGATCTGCAACCATAGCCTCTCGCACCTTCGCGATGTTTTCCGGTGTTGAGCTTGTCGATGGTCGTCCTGAACGTTCATCGTCGTCGACAGACGTTCGTCCATAAAAAAGTTTTACTTTGACTCATAGCATTTTCACCAAATGCTTCCACAAGCATGCGGTGGGTTTCTACAGAAGTTTTTTTAAGCTTAAAACAAAATTTGATGCAGATTCTTTGCTCCTTAAAATCTGCCATTTATGCAGGTTTAAAAAATCGCCGAACCACTACAACACAACGTTACAAAAACGCACGAGACTCAAGAACGCGGCCTCTCGCCTTCACGGCTGTTGGCAAACTAATTCACAAAGTGTACTGCTCGCCCCATCTAGCGGCGGCAGGCCATCTTACGTTCTTTCCTTTTTGTTCTGACTTTGAATATTATACACTTTTAGTCACAGTGTCGAAACGTCGGTAACCACGCACAAGACTTCACGGTGTCTTAGCTCAAAAGACTGTGATGCAGGATCAAAAACCATTATTACACGCATAACTTCTACTCAGAAAATCTACGGGCATTTATACGTTCCCCGTTTTTAACGCGATTCGGTAGAAGGCGTATATTGAAAACGCGGGAACATTTCTGTTGATTTTCTGACTTATACCCGGTAAGCGGCCTTCGCGTGTAGCTCCCGGAGTAAAAATATTGGGGGCGAGTCACTGAAACTGCGCGCGCAACTCTCCGTGGGCCTGCGCGGCAGCTTCTGTCGTATCCACGGATAGGATACCGATGCTTATCATAAAGCCGAAATAAATTCGCCAAGTCATGCGAAAACTCTGACAGCGGAAGAGAATTTCGCGTGTCAGCTGTGTTTATGCTGTTTTATCAGAAACACGGCTCAGTTTAAATGATGCGAATGTGGTCCTGGGAGAAAAATGTGGTCGTTAATGTCGTCTTCCTTTAACGTCGGTAATCGAACGCTTTTTGTCAGTGACTCTCAGAAACAAGATACAGCATATAGAATTCCATATTTCTATGTGTCCCAAGCAGATCAATTACTGAACCGAATCACCCATAATAACGTGCATATATCAGTAAGGTTTCAGTTGGGTTAGGTTCCTGGCTTACTACAAGGGTTTCAACATGACAAGTGATGGTGTCGCTTGACCGGGAAGGCTTTGTTTCTCTTCAGCGGGGCGTGACACCTTACATCTGAATCTACACTTGGTCTACGTCACGTTATCCACCGCAGTTCAACGGTCGAACGTACAGTTCCGGGGCCAAACTCAGCGATTCGCCTACGTCACTAGCTTGTTGGTAGAAGGAAGACAAACTCATATACTACGTAAACCTGAGACAACGAGCTACAAAATACTGCAGCTGGGAAATGACGTTTGTAGTGCGGACAGAAGGCGATTTCTTGCGTACTGCCCCTCCCACCCCCTCTGATCCCGTTGCCTTTACCTTCCAAAGGACGTCGAACGCACACATTCGCCCCGACTGCTACCCTCTGCTGTTGCTGCTGCGTGAATTCTGGGGCGTTAGGAGATACATGTCTTATGGGTTGTTGCTCCGTGTAGTCTGGTAGACATTTACCGACGTTTCGGGGGTGCTTTCTGCCTCCATCATCAGGGCGATAATAAGCAACGTGATTAATGAGGCAGCAAGAACTTCCCTGTCGGCACTCTTACAGGTGTGTCTTGATGAACGATGGTTTTCGAAAGTAACTCTCTGCTATACACAGCACCGTACGCGTTGTTTAATTTGCTTTCGATGTCATACGAAAGGTTACCTTTCCTGATGACTTATAAGCGTGTTTTTTAAGTACCGTGATCCAAGGTAGAGCATAAAGATACATTGCACCCAAATAAAGTTGTGAACCTCCAGCTGCTGTTTTGAGTTCCGGCTTTGCCTTCGCTGTTAAACGGCCAACTCGTACGATTCTCACATTAATAAAACGAACATGTGTTACGGATACCTGCCCTGTGAGTCGTCAGGTTTCAAACCCAAAACTACGCAATGAATTTCGATAGAATCTGATATTGTGGTTTAACCCTGACAGCCAAACTCTGCATGCGGAGGACGTTGGTATCTGTCTCTCTATCTATCTGTCAGACGCAGCGAGCAGATCCTGAAAGTTTTACACTCCTTCCTGACTGGTATATTTCCCAGTTAGCATTGCGGCCACACAAACTTCAACCAAACCACCTGGTTTTCGAGGTCATTTCGGTCTAAGCGGGAAAAAAAGAAAAGTTTCCAGAACGCGACAGGTCTTCCACGTTCTCTGCCAGGCACTCAACAGTTTACATAGTAGGCTATTTAACGACGTCAAATTAAGTGTACAATATGGGCCCAGACGTCTTCAGGTGGCGACGAATAATTCAGAATTAATTTGTAGTTTGCCTCTAAATCTTGTTTTTCTCCTGGCAAATCTTCCCCATAGCACACATTGCCTCTAAATCTTGTTTTTCTCCTGGAAAATCTTCCCCATCGCACACCGGTAAGCAAATTCTACAATACTTACTGTGGAATTTGCCTGTAAACAAAGAAAGATGTAGAAGACTATATAATTGTCCTGTTATTTAACGACGCCATACCAAACACGGTAGTTGAACCGTAACGAACTAGATTTATATTCGCGAGCACCCGATTCGAATCTCCTACTATCATCAAATTCTTCCAAGTTCCCAACAATCCTTCCAGTCAAATTTTCCGACATAACCTTCTAAACGGACGCCTTTTTCAAGCACTCGGTCTCATTCAAACTCTGCAGGTTTTTTTTATTTTGATTAATACGATAATAAATTACAATTTTGTGACGCTGCATCAACTGCTGAATTCACGAACCATTTAATATGCGATATGGTAGAATGAATACGAGAAGTAAAATAGGAGAAGATCGTGGTTTTTATAATGTGGTACTGAAGCAGCGTTGCCATGGAGACGCCATGGATAACGAGGAAAGGAAACTTCGATCAGGATAGTTGGTCTGCCGATTGGATTCGAACAGAGCATGCCAGTCAGACGCGTTGCTCGGTGCTGACGTAAGAGGTTATGATTACAGGTTTGGTGTAGCAACAATAAGTGCAAAGAAGAGCCCCGATGTCAGAAAGTGGCCCAGCGGGGTCAGCTGCCCACTGGTCTAACTGTATAAAGATTTATTCATGTTTCGTGGTCTTGCACTGAGTCTTGTCAGACTCTTAAGAATTTCACCTTGAACTTCGAATTTAATTGCGAGAAACTCCACGTGGATCGTTTAAAAATATTAAAAATCAAACATTTTATCTTTGGGAAGTACAATCGTCATTACGAAACATAATGATCATAAATTGCGTGATATAATGTTTACGTAACTTGCAACATTTTAATGAAACTGAGAGTACTCCGTGGAGTACAATCCTTCGCTACTCAAATACTCACGAATTTCCCCGCCCTCCGTAGAACCCAGAGGTTCAAGGGAGTTTGAACGTAGTGTGTACCGCCCCTTATCGGCTGGCACCAATATTAAGACTTAATTTCTTTTAATAAGACGATATTTACATTAAAATATTTCTGTGATTCTCAGTTGTACGCGAGTAATATCACACCGTATGAATTTCGTAACATAACTGTGTGCTTTCTTGATCAGTAGACTGCAGCAGTTTCGACTACGTTTGTGCACGTCTCAGGAGCTGAATTAAACACTGTATATAAACTCACGCTGAAACAGAATGGTAGAAAAATGCATCCATTACTGTGACCAGCGACTGAATAAAATCTTGAAATAGTCACATGCACCTTCCAACCTCAAATCTAGTATCCACAAGATTAATCATCATATCAGCTTCCAATTCATTCTTAGTTTACCAAGTAGAGGATAGGTTTCCTAACCAAAATTACGTATTCATTCATCTTCTCCAATGTGGCCACACTTTTAGCCCCTCGCAGGTTCCTTCATTTCATGGTCCTGACAGTACCACGTGATCTGTTCAGAGATCCTCCGGGGTAAACACGGCGAGTCCGGTCTGTTCCGGAACATAACGCCCGAAGTACGTACCACGACGACGGTCGTTATATCCATCTGGGTCGAGACCCAAATCAGCCGCTTTCAGCTTAAGACGCTACAACTTCGTTTACCCTAGACAATCAGAACAACTGTGGGAACAACCGTTTGTTGTATCTAGCCTCGATATTAAATGTAGCGAGACGAAATTGTATGATAATCAATGCAGCTGCAGGACGAAGGATCTCACTGCCAGACGATTCACACAGACGTTTATTCAATTTGTCGATCGCGGAATCCCGATGATTGTTAAAACGTTAGAGACCTTAACAATGGCTGATCTCCCATCCAAGATTATGCACATCAGGATTAATTCCGACATTGAACGGACAACAGATACGAAGACTATGTTGTTCAAATTCACGAAGAGTTGTGTCTTTTTGAGTAATAACCCACTTTTCAAAGTAAGGTTTCATAACTTGAGTTGATCACGGTTTGTTAAAATTCTGTCGTATTGATTTAGTTTTCCGTTATGCTACTAGAGGTCACCCCACGTTATTACATTTATATTTCATACTTTCAGTGACACCTACATTGTAGCCACACTAACTAGTGAGCAGGAACCGACTATATGTAGTTCTTCTGTGCAATTCGAAATACCAACATGACGACGTCAGAAGGTAAGCGTGGACAGTTTTGTAAATATATCTACAAGGTTTTATGATAAATTGTTTAGAAGGTAGCGGAGGTTGCATACATAAGCCTCTCTGACAAATGTAAGGAGCTCGGAATTTGAGCCAGTGAAACTTATACACAGGAATGATCAGTAGTAAATTATTATTTAGAGTGTGACTCATATAGAATGAATCATTTGAAGCGGGAAGGAAAGCTGACGATATAAGTTACCAAAAACTTGTTAAAACAGCCAGTTCCATGTTAGTTTTCATACTTGAATACATAATTTGTCATTGTACCACAGTCTAAGAAGAAAAAGCAACTAGTACGGTTTTATTTGGGAGTCTATTGTTCGGGCCTATTTTTAGAATTGCTTCAGCACCACGACATAAGTGCATGACGCCAACACAAACCCTCCTTCAGGGCTCTCTCTGGCGGGCTCATTGTTTGGGTACATTCTGCTCGCGTGTTGAATAAAATAACCTAACCTCTTTAACACAAACGGTACATTATTGTCGTGTTGATGTTCGTGCTTTCGTCACGACGGAACAGTAAACATTAAAAGAAGCGTCTTCACTTCTAAAACAATCGCTTTACTGGTTGTTTTATGACGTCACGGAATGCAGAGGCCATTTTGATACATGAAATAATATAAACAGTAAATATTGGAAAGTGAACTGCTTAGCAGTGTGTGAGGATTTGAACATGGCAGATATGAATAAAAAGTAACTGAGATAATTACAAAAGGATATAATTGGCTACATTTGTGCAGTGAAATCAAGTGAAAGGAAGTTACTATAATCCAAAAATGTACGAATAGCTGGGAATGAAAGAACAAGAATTACATGTCGTAATTTGGTTATACAGAAGTTTCACGAAGTGTTTGTTTGCAACCGAGAAGTCTGGAAATATTAAAGTGGATGTAAGTAAAAAGTGATGTATAAATGAAGACTGGATAGTATTTAATGACAGACTTACGTATTCGCCGTGTTGAAGTGTTGCATATTGGTAAAAAAAATCATCGTTTGACAGGAAGACACCAATTGGTAAATCTATTATTAGAAGGAAGGTTTAATATTAAAATTGGACGAAACATAATGATCATAAATTGCGTGATATAATGTTTACGTAACTTGCAACATTTTAATGAAACTGAGAGTACTCCGTGGAGTACAATCCTTCGCTACTCAAATACTCACGAATTTCCCCGCCCTCCGTAGAACCCAGAGGTTCAAGGGAGTTTGAACGTAGTGTGTACCGCCCCTTATCGGCTGGCACCAATATTAAGACTTAATTTCTTTTAATAAGACGATATTTACATTAAAATATTTCTGTGATTCTCAGTTGTACGCGAGTAATATCACACCGTATGAATTTCGTAACATAACTGTGTGCTTTCTTGATCAGTAGACTGCAGCAGTTTCGACTACGTTTGTGCACGTCTCAGGAGCTGAATTAAACACTGTATATAAACTCACGCTGAAACAGAATGGTAGAAAAATGCATCCATTACTGTGACCAGCGACTGAATAAAATCTTGAAATAGTCACATGCACCTTCCAACCTCAAATCTAGTATCCACAAGATTAATCATCATATCAGCTTCCAATTCATTCTTAGTTTACCAAGTAGAGGATAGGTTTCCTAACCAAAATTACGTATTCATTCATCTTCTCCAATGTGGCCACACTTTTAGCCCCTCGCAGGTTCCTTCATTTCATGGTCCTGACAGTACCACGTGATCTGTTCAGAGATCCTCCGGGGTAAACACGGCGAGTCCGGTCTGTTCCGGAACATAACGCCCGAAGTACGTACCACGACGACGGTCGTTATATCCATCTGGGTCGAGACCCAAATCAGCCGCTTTCAGCTTAAGACGCTACAACTTCGTTTACCCTAGACAATCAGAACAACTGTGGGAACAACCGTTTGTTGTATCTAGCCTCGATATTAAATGTAGCGAGACGAAATTGTATGATAATCAATGCAGCTGCAGGACGAAGGATCTCACTGCCAGACGATTCACACAGACGTTTATTCAATTTGTCGATCGCGGAATCCCGATGATTGTTAAAACGTTAGAGACCTTAACAATGGCTGATCTCCCATCCAAGATTATGCACATCAGGATTAATTCCGACATTGAACGGACAACAGATACGAAGACTATGTTGTTCAAATTCACGAAGAGTTGTGTCTTTTTGAGTAATAACCCACTTTTCAAAGTAAGGTTTCATAACTTGAGTTGATCACGGTTTGTTAAAATTCTGTCGTATTGATTTAGTTTTCCGTTATGCTACTAGAGGTCACCCCACGTTATTACATTTATATTTCATACTTTCAGTGACACCTACATTGTAGCCACACTAACTAGTGAGCAGGAACCGACTATATGTAGTTCTTCTGTGCAATTCGAAATACCAACATGACGACGTCAGAAGGTAAGCGTGGACAGTTTTGTAAATATATCTACAAGGTTTTATGATAAATTGTTTAGAAGGTAGCGGAGGTTGCATACATAAGCCTCTCTGACAAATGTAAGGAGCTCGGAATTTGAGCCAGTGAAACTTATACACAGGAATGATCAGTAGTAAATTATTATTTAGAGTGTGACTCATATAGAATGAATCATTTGAAGCGGGAAGGAAAGCTGACGATATAAGTTACCAAAAACTTGTTAAAACAGCCAGTTCCATGTTAGTTTTCATACTTGAATACATAATTTGTCATTGTACCACAGTCTAAGAAGAAAAAGCAACTAGTACGGTTTTATTTGGGAGTCTATTGTTCGGGCCTATTTTTAGAATTGCTTCAGCACCACGACATAAGTGCATGACGCCAACACAAACCCTCCTTCAGGGCTCTCTCTGGCGGGCTCATTGTTTGGGTACATTCTGCTCGCGTGTTGAATAAAATAACCTAACCTCTTTAACACAAACGGTACATTATTGTCGTGTTGATGTTCGTGCTTTCGTCACGACGGAACAGTAAACATTAAAAGAAGCGTCTTCACTTCTAAAACAATCGCTTTACTGGTTGTTTTATGACGTCACGGAATGCAGAGGCCATTTTGATACATGAAATAATATAAACAGTAAATATTGGAAAGTGAACTGCTTAGCAGTGTGTGAGGATTTGAACATGGCAGATATGAATAAAAAGTAACTGAGATAATTACAAAAGGATATAATTGGCTACATTTGTGCAGTGAAATCAAGTGAAAGGAAGTTACTATAATCCAAAAATGTACGAATAGCTGGGAATGAAAGAACAAGAATTACATGTCGTAATTTGGTTATACAGAAGTTTCACGAAGTGTTTGTTTGCAACCGAGAAGTCTGGAAATATTAAAGTGGATGTAAGTAAAAAGTGATGTATAAATGAAGACTGGATAGTATTTAATGACAGACTTACGTATTCGCCGTGTTGAAGTGTTGCATATTGGTAAAAAAAATCATCGTTTGACAGGAAGACACCAATTGGTAAATCTATTATTAGAAGGAAGGTTTAATATTAAAATTGGTCTGAACTAAACAGTGTAGAAGGATATAGACCAACTTCTCTCTCTTATGAAAACGGTAATGAATATCTACTGAAGGAGGGGAAATTCTTGACCAGCTGGGACTATTAGCTTCTCAAAAAATGCTGTTCTGTGGTGTCAACGCGTTGTGTTTCATCCTGACCAATTCTGTTTCACAATTCAAACAGAACGTTCAGGTGTAAATTACAATGGTGCTGATACACTAAGAGCGAAGGTTCGATGATGTTTTTAAATCGACAACTGACAATGCACTGTTGTTACAGCTGCCGTAGACTGAAGCCGAAACTTGGATTTGCTGTGAAAAGCATCTAAGTATTTTCTGCTGGGAAGTAAAACGCGAAGAAACCGTAAGAACATGTAAAATGAGCTAATTAATGAGGATATGGTACGGCGGGCTTTGTATGCACGTGGGTTCGCAGCTTTCATTTCTATTGTTTGATAGTGTTTTTGGGGCACTGTTAAACTCTTACTTTCGTTCCACTTAGTCTCATGGGATTCAGTCAGCCTCGTGGTTCCCTTACACGCGCACAGACTGGTCCCAATGTCGAGGTACGAATTTTTCTGAAACTGTCACGTTTTCATCGCGTAGGTTACCTCAGCGTTAACGCATCTCACTCGTATCCAATCCTCAGCAATCCGGCTGCTTCATGTTGACTATAAGTCATCGCCCTGATGACGGAGGCAGCAAAGACCTCTGAGACGTTGGTAATCTTTTACCAGACTACACGGCGCTACAACCCAGAAGACAGCCATCTTCAGACTCGCGGCCGTGAGAACCTAAAATCCTACCTCGCCTTCCCCGTCACAACTGTGGTGTTACAAAAACATTATTTCACTGCTTGAAGACTGATCCTCCATTAAGGGATATAGTCACGTGACCCTCATGGAAGCCAACATATTAAACAAGTTACATGTGCCGGGTTGGGATCCTCGGCTCTAATGTCTGCCAAGGTACTGGCTGTTCTGACGGAGATTTGTAGTCATTTTCTTCAGATCGTGAACGCAAACACCGTTTGAGTACCTCGGACAAGTTGGGAAAACTTCTGCAATGCTTTGAAATTCACTGTACACACTTGTAGCATTACATATCGTGCTAAATAAGTACAGCAGCGTTAAAGACGAAACCAATAATTCAATCTGTCCCCGAATTTTGTGTTCTTAATTTGATCTAGAGGCTGTTGAACCTCAGAACCTGCCTTTATGAACAGAGTTTTTTATACACCTGATGGACCATATTACATGCTCTTTGCACTCACCTGAAGGTGTCTGCGAGTCCAGGACAGTAACAATCACAAGGATCTTCGCCGTGGTCTAACAAAATGCGACCTGCAGGTCACACGAGAGCCGTATCTTTTGCAGCTGCCAATTTAAAATCCTGATTGTCAGTTAATGTTCGACTGTTGTTTTACAGCGTACTTTTTCCCGCCTTTCCCTCGTTACAGAACAGAAATTGGCTTCGTCTCCGCCATCACACGGAATCCTGACTTGACTAGTTGAAGGAAGTTGTTTCACGACGGCCACTGAGTGGTTTATCCAACCGGTCTGATGACAAGTAAGTTTTATTTTCATCCAGTTAGTTGGCAGTCTGCGCTAGCATCGTACGTGCTACCCGCGAGTTGCCTGTCCCCAGGGGACGGAGGTGAATCGCGTGGATCGGAACACGTTCGTCCAATAATTCATCTCTGACGGCTATTCTCGTGTCCAGTTCCGCGAAAGCTAACTGCCGGAAACTACGACCTGATCCTGGACCACATTTTTAACGGGACATTCACATTCTTCCTCACAGTCTGAATACCTGCTGGCCTTTGCCTTCAACGCCTCTTTTTCTGCAGTTCAGGCGTTCTTTACAGTGAGCGACTTTGATTAGTAGTAAGTCCAGTGACAAATTACTACTTAGTGATTAAATTCCTTGCATGTTATAGAATCCGAATATTTATTACCATGTTTGCAAGGTCCCACCACCAGACCTTATTTTGAGACAATCCGCAACCCTCTTTTCCTACGATACATTTAAAATGTATCCTTCCATCTACTCCTAGGTCTTCCGAGTGTTGTCTTCGCATCAGGCTTTTTAACACAAAATTCGTAGGTTTTTTATATCTCCGACATGCACGCTACGTGTCCCGCCAATCACACCTTCCTTTATTTGATCGTCCTAATAATGTACGGAGAATACTACAAATTATGAATCAGGCTTTTTAACACTTTTCTTCATTTTGTAATTTTCTTCATTATGGTTTCTCTTCATACCTCTTAGGTACATATATTCTCCTATAAATTTTTTTATACATTTTGAACTTTAAATGCGTTGTGCAAAGACAATGCTGTGGTAAGTTGTAACTCTTGAACAGAAAAAAAAGTTGATTCTCGTCAAACTTGACGGGTCATACTACACTAGCAGTCGAAATAAGCATAATGATAAACACTGGAGTCGTCTCCAAACGATTCCGTAAGACAGATCATCCCGCAATTCATAACAATTTTGTGGCCGTTAAAATGGCATGTACACTCTCCACAACAAAATCGGACGCTTGAAAATTCCCCCAATTCCCCATCCGGAAGTGACGTAAGTGCGCGGCAGGCGTCGTAACTCCTGTCATGCGTAATCGCTTCCTATTCGTCCGTGTGTGGTTTTTCTCTACCTTTCATTTATTGCAATTACTTGTGCCGGATGTCTATTAAAGAAAGACGTCAATATGTCTGCCTAATTTGAAGAAAAACGTTACACGACTTTTCTGAGTCGAGCGATGAATTCTGACGAAAGAAGACAGCTAGAAGGCTGCATGCGTCTCGCTGTTTTAGCCGTGTTCCCTCGTGTTGGAGTGAAAATCACGTTTGTGCGTTCGAATCCTGATGTTTACGTGTTACTTTCTTATAAGTTGTGTTCGCATAAATTCTAATAAATACACGGTGAGCACAAAAGTACTTCACACTTTAAAAAATAACACAGACTTCACACCTATACCATTCTAATTTACTATAAGAATAATATTTTTTTATGAAAGTAGATTGAATTTTGCTCACCTTACCGTTTCTAAGCAATAATTAATACTATAATTCTTTAACTTCTACGTTAAAAATATTGGTAGATTTTACACGAAAATACAGTGGTTTAGTGTCTGATATCAAAAAATGTAACTAAATTAACAGCTGTGATTTAACATCGCCGGCGATAAACGACGAAACAGAAGTTTGATTTCTTGTGTCACAACATACAAAAAAAAATGCAACCCACAATTATTATCCAGAATCTAGGGATTTTGTTTTTATCCATACCGATTTTAAATGAGGTGCTAGCGAGGCCGACGTTGAAGATCGCATGACTGGCAGAGATTACGCACGTGCGTAGTTGACGCTTTGACCGTCAGCTCAGCTCGGAGTGAAAATGGAGCAATGATGAACTCAGCGGATGTGCGTCCGGGTGGCCTACAAATGCGAAGCTGTCGCCTGATTGTCCAAAACGGTGAACCGAGCGGTCTGCCACATGCGACGCAGTTGTTTTATTATCATAATTATACTTCGTGTTCGGAACTGTATTAAGCACACGGCTGGCATTTTTATCTGACGACCGGTCCGCGTGAGCACCAGAAAGGTGGAACTGAGTTACAACGTATATGAATACTGAGATATACTTCAGACTAATTTGATTTAATGAACTGCCTGATAAAAGAAAAGTATTTGAATTCAGAATCGGTAATAGAGCTGGATTCCTGTGGTCACGGCGAAGAATTTCTTTACCGGCTGAGCGACTCTGATACAGTCTGCAGTCGCAAATCAACATAAAGCAGAAGTTGTTAAACCTATGTGACTAGGAAATGAGACCCATTTTTTGCGAAATATTAGTGTATCCTTTCACAACCGACTGAGCTGAGTGATGTTACCAGCTGTTTTAAAAACACTGAGCCTGTCTTTAAATATCTGAAACAACTATTTACTTTTCTCTAAACAAATTAGTATTGAGTCGGGCAATTTTACAACGCAGACCACAGCTTTTTGACCCAAATACTGAAAATTACTGGCACAAAGAACGAATGGATTCGAAGTTGAGACACACAAATTTTACCTGTTCTAAAATAATTACACATTCGTGTCTTAGTTTAATTTGTAGGATTTGATGTTTTCACCGCGGTGAGTCTGAAGATGGCTGTCTTCTGGGTTGTTGCGCTGTGTAGTCTCGTAGAAGGTTACCAACGTTTCAGAGGTCCTTCCTGCCTCCATCATCCATCGCCCTGATGATGGAGGCAGCATGGCGCAACAACCCAGAAGACAGCAATCTTCGGTTTAGTTTATCTTCACGAGGACAGGTCAATGGGTCGACTTTCACACCTCAGGCCTACAATATGTCGTCTCTCCAGCTGATGTTGTTCCAACAACAAATTTCACTCAGACTTTCATCTCGAGGACCCGAAACCTAAGGACCTTTGACTCGTTCCATTTGCAGAGTCCTTTTAGTGTCATCCATATTTCTACCTGCAACACCTCCTGCCGGTTTTCTTCAGAGGTATACGTTCCTACCTGATTATGTGTTGGTCCACGTAAAACGTTTAGTCTACATTATATACAGGAGATTTATATATATAATAGGCTCTATCCGCCTATATTAAAAATAAACCGACTACTCATAGGCCTGTATAGAATAATCACCCTGATAATACCGGGGGAGGAGTACAAATGTTTAAGTTCGTCATTATGCAGCTTTCAGCATACCCCATCGTCTTCCCTCCCAGGCCCAAATATCCTCAACACCCTGTTCTCAAACACCTGCAATCTGTGTTCCTCCCTCTGAGTGAGAGACCATGTTTCGCACCCATACAAAACAACAGGCAAAATTATTGTTTTGTACACTTTAATTTTCAGGTTCTTAGAAATCAGACGGGAAGACAAAGTATTTTGTACTGAGAAGTAGCCAGCGTTTCCGGAATTTAGTCTGCTCCTAACTTCCTCGTTAATATCATTTTGATTTGTTATTTTTGTTCCCAAATATTTTAACTTTGTAACCCTTTCAAAGGATTTATTAGCCACCCTAAGACAATTTAATGAAACCTACAGTCCTTAAAATTTCGGGTTTTGTAACACCACCTTCTCCTCTAGAGAAACTTGGCAGGGTGAGGTTAGGTTACAAAACAAATATTTTGACTTGCATTTAGGCCAGCATTGTTCTGAGAATGTTTGCTAATCGAGCTTCCGACTTCCCTCCCCCTGCAACTGATCGAGTCGGTCCCCTCTGGCACGGCGACGCTAACTCGAGGTGTCAGGGTAGTCGACCCAGGGGCCGGAAGCGGATGTGGCCAACCCCGCAGCCGCCATGCATGTCCCGCCACGCTAGTGACTCGAGGGTCATTGTCACTCACTCGAGCGGTGCATCCGTAACACACAGAACGTTTCAGTGGAGAAAATAAAGTCTGCAAATGTCTTCTTTACGATTTTTGAAACCCACGTGAGTACTTTAGCCCCGAAACCCGTCTACTGCAGACTAGAATTTAAGGCTGACAGAGATAATTAACAATAGAGATATTACACTACATAAAGAATAAGTTATTCTGGACTGATCGTATTTCGTTTGTGCCGCAACTGTGTTGTAATTAACAGATGAAGTAGATCAACGTGTCAATTACTTTATCTAGATCGTCTCTCGTAAGAAAGCAGCTGTCTGCTTACCGTCCAGCGCTGAAGAATTTGCCAGAGTGCAATTTTCTTTATACAGAGTCGTGGCGGTGTCCAACGGTGGACTTTGGTATCAGAGGCTTCTCGTCAGACTGTCAGCAGTTAGTTACGAAATGGTATATCCGCCGAAGAAATTCTCCGATGTCGGGAAATTACGCTCTGCTCAGAATCAAAATATTTGTATCCAGATGGTCTTTTATTAATATCAGACTTGTAGGATGACGACTTAACAACGTTCCACCAAGATCGTGCGGGATTGTAGAAAGAGCTTATAAAATATCAACAGCCAAGAATCAAGCTGTATCCTTTGAAGGACGAAATAAAAGGAGAGTTAAAATAATTTTAAAGATTTTACATACCTATGGAATTTATTTCGGAAAACAAATGAGCAACTACAATGTCAGCCGACCCCTGAGGGCAGAGACTTTGGAAAACATGGAAGCGGGGACACAGCAGTATACAAGCAGTGTGAAGAGGTCGGCTCTGAGCATCTGCAAGGCTGTGATTAAAGTATCCCCCTCCTCAGCACCCTCGGTTTATTCATCGCACAAGAACTACAAAGTATGCAGTTTCGCTAGAGGTTTGCGTGTCTTAAGGACTGACACAGAGGCCCGGTTACCACGGGCGAGAATTGTGAATTTCATGACGTAAACAATCTGTGGGAAGCATGGTGGAATTAGAACAAGCTTCACACTTCATTGTTAATTATTATGTCAAGAATCTGTTACGGTTGCATGGGGAGTAGAGCAGTGATGGACGGATTTCAACGTGAAAGTTTCAGCCCACACCAAGCAAAGAATATGGAAATGTTGAATAAAGCATCTCCAAGTGTGTTAAGAGTCTTGGCGTACATTCGATAGAAACACAAATCGGTTTCTAGGAGAGTCCAGCAACTGAAATAGACATAACACAGCGTATTTTTATGAAAGTATATTATTTACTTAGTGGTTCTACAGTCCTTTAAATACATTTTTCGTCTCAGGTTCCTTTGGCTGTTTCGTCCGAGCCGAGCAGCCTCTCAGATTGGTTTGTTAGTTTGTTACCTAACTGAGAGGAGGTTGGAGAAAACGTAATCTGAGGGCAATACCAGACATTATTAAGGCGATCAAATCAGGGAGAATAAGGTGGGCGGGGCATGACGGTAGATCTGAATAATAAAGGATCACTTAGGTGTAAACAGAACTAAGAGTGGGTCATAAGGACTCAGAATACTGGCTGTATTAATGCGTCCGTCAGTCTGAGAGGTCTCAGAAACCAATCGCCTCTGCCAATCAAACCGTCTCAGAGGCCCGTCGCGTGATACGCGTTACATCTCGTGGGTAAACTGTCTTCCACTGACGGCTTCAGATATTAACAAAGTGAAGGCTTGATAGCGTGACGGCAAAATTAGCCGTCCGTGTAAAAGTGAAAATTCAACGTCGATACTTTTTTTATAATTCAGCATTTTGCCCGCGTTCATACACGTCGTTATTTTGAATCTCCAGTCTCCTTAAAGCCTGCACACGAAGATGAAAAGTAAAGTCCTATTTTACAAATAGTTTAAATAATATGCCAGACGGGAAGTCACAATCCTGTAAAACACCGCGCTATGCAAGACCAAGGCGTTATGGGAAATTGGGTGTTACGGGAACGTGGATACAAACCTGAGCAGACTGTCCCTGCACAGATAGCACCATGGGTCAATTTTAAAATTCGCACATTTGACAGCGTTATTTAACTACGGCAATTCTTAACAGAAACGTCCCCATTCTTTTTCAGAGCCGATACCTGTTACGCCTTCCCTCTTCAGGGCCCGATGGGAACTTTGCTCCAGACATAGAATTGCCGTGGTTTATCTCAGTCTTGCACGAGCACCTGAGGGCAATGGACGAAAAATTGGAAGGCCGTTTCATCTGTGTGTCCGCCAGTTTGCACGATTAACCACCCAAATCCTTCTGTATGTTTCAGTGGAACTTTAGAGTTGTCTGGTGGATTTAATTCTAGACCGTATCAGGTTTATTTGGATCTCAAGCAAAACATCATATTTTAATATATATATATCTTACAAAACAAAAGTTCTTTAACTTTAATTTGGGACATATTTTCACACTATATTCGCTTTTTAACAAAATACAAGCCAAAGTAATATATTACACCTACTTACGTAAGTGTAATGCAGTTTCGGCTTATTTACTGTCTGATACGGTGCACCGAGGCCATATGCCACTCTTGACTGTTATATCAGGATATACGGTATTCAAATATCGGCCCGAAAACCTAACCTATCCCAAATGTGATATTTCGTGGTTTTTGTAAAACTCAAGTGTCCTATTCCAGGACTCTTAAGTTTGCCCACGACCTCTTCCTTCCATATCCTTTCCAATTAAGTATTATAAACTGTGGTCTTTAAATTTTCACTCCTTGTAGGTTAGGTTAGCAGCTTCTGGTGGGGGGGGGGGTATCGTCGCCAGGTTCTTTGTATTTTTATCATGAAGATGGAAGCAGTATGTTGCTCCGAAATGTTGGTGAGATAAAAACTATAGTTTGTAAACTGATATGTTGATGTTGGAGGTTTTTCGAAGCGCTCAAAAGTTGCTGAATTATGAATAGAAAGTGAATAAGTCAGCGCATGACTGAAGGAATCAGACGACGTAACGCGGATTACAGTCGCCGCCAAACAAAATAACGACCTTTTTCTCGGGTCACAGGCGCACGACAAACTACACCAGCGGAGTCCAAATCGCAAGAGTTGCACTTCCTACTGAATAAATGAACAAAGACTCCATACCAAGGCGGTCACTGAACTAACTGATTAGGAAAAAGAATTACCTCCTCACATTGAACTACGCTTCTCGGCTCAAACTGATAGGAAAAGCAACCACGCAGCCCGATTTGAAGCTAATTCCTCACAAATGGTTTATTTCTCTAAATCATGCATTTCGACGGGCCCTTTGCTCACATTCAGCGATGAAGATGGCGGCAGTCAAAATTCAGGTAGTTACAGAAGAACAAGAAGAAGAAGCTAGTCCGTTTGAAAATGGAAACGTTACGCAGAATAAACTGAGCACAGAAACAGAGAAAAATTCCAAGAATTCTGGTAAAACTATTGCAGATCCATCTCGATTTTTGCTGTTTGACAGGTCTAGTTTCATAGATAACACGCAAAGACACTCCAGTTTGAACATAATCGCCCGACTAGTGACGAACGAGCAGATACGTCACTGTTGTTAGATGTTTTTACAAAACTTATACGCCTTCGAAGTCGAGTCTCCTGGTGCGAGCAAATAAAAATAATGTAACTATTTCTTCCTTCTACCGGGCTAACCCGTGGACAAAATATGTCGCTTAAACAGGATTCAACTGTTACCATCATCATAACTCTTGTCAGTGTTTCAATCATTGGGCACTACGGCCAGCCTTGAGACACAGAATCTCTGTACGAAACAACGTCTGGGGGAGGACGGGACCAACATGAAACATGGAAGATCTAGAGAAAACTTAACACAAGTTAGGAAACATACGCACAGCGCAAGGACTCTTGGCGCGTTCGCTCATTTTTTGAGTCTGCATTTTCTAACGCTGATGGCAGAGAAAATCAAATAATGTCAGGAAACAAGAATATCCAGAGAAGGTTTTCATTTTGGAGCTGGAACACGGGGAATTCTTATCCTTCTTAAAGGAAGGCAGAAAAGGCGGTGATATGAAATGGACGAGAAATGGAATAATGACTTTTGTTCTAGCTTCGGTGCTCAGAACTGAAAGGAACTACAGCAAACTACAACTCACATCAAAAAACGAAATTTATTAGTCCACTGTTAACGTGTCTCTAATGAATTTTGTGAAAACAGAATGCAGGGACATTTTAAGACACGCGGTATATTTTTCTAATAAAAAATTATCAACAAAATGTCAGCTCAAAAAACATCCATGTTAATTTGCATTACAGTTACTACGGGCGGAGGGTGACTTTCAAATGGCTGAAGGGGGGGGGGGTCTGTTACAAACATTTTAGCAGTTAAGTACATACAATGAACTTAATCTTCAACGATGCACACTGACAAATCACAATACGCTACGGGCGCAAATACAATAGTAAAGAATGTGATACAGATCACTACGTCAAAGCCAGCACGCAAGTAGCGTGTTAGCAGTCGAGGTTTGGCCAACATCTTGGCTTGAAATATAATGCAGCCCTACTCCCCTCAAGCCCATAATATAGAGGGGGTCCCTCCTAATTGCGCCTGCGCTAACAGGCGACGAGAGTAAGCCATAACTAGCTGGCTAACAACGCATTTTTATCCTATCAGTTGGAACCACGTTTCAAAACACATTGTTGGTTCCTGAAGAAGGAAAGGCTGTTTCGCAGAACTTCTAGAAAATTCTTCATGTTCGTACTTTAATCTTGTTGCATCGTTAATGAAACGTCTCCTTACGCAGAGCGTTATGTCCACGTGTCTAAAGATGTCTTTCAGAACTGTTATATCAGTTGACAGATTTCTATGAAACTGAGTATGAACGTCATACTGTGCCTAACCAAACCATTACATTTAAATTTGGCCGAATGTGTAACTTTCAGGGATAGGCCACGTCGAATGTTGATAGTTTTCAAATGTTTCTACTAACAATGCAGTTGCCATCTTCAAGTTGAATATGGAAACAGCGTTTTTGGAAGACTTGTATAGGGCAGACAGTAAGTGGCGAGTAGGATTTGAAGGTGCTGGTAATCTTATGGGTTTTCAAAAACGGCCAGCCTCCGTGCCTTCACCCTGAAAATGGCAACTGCAATGTTTGTCGAAACGTTGAATAAATGTCAGAATGCGACGAAGCCTGACCCCAAAAATTGAAGGTATATATTGATCTCCGGCCGCGAAAACTTTAACAAGAATTTACACTGAATGAATAAACATTCAATACGAAGACTTCGTTGTTCACTGTTATTACACATACTAAAATAAGATTAAATACACATAACTTGTGTAATATATGCTTCAAAGCCTTGTTATATAACAGACCACAAAATAAACATAACAAAACACATTTGATGTTAACGCGGTCTAAATTCAACAAAGATTTTTGTCTTCATTGCTGTAAAATTCTGCTGAATCATTATCATCATATGCTTGTGTCCAACTTATTTTAATCCTCAATAAATAAAAATTAATTTCGATAAAGGAAGGAAAATAGCTCTCTTCCCTCCGCAAGTAGTAAAGTGTCCCTTGCATCTCTTTCATAATTTTATCTTTGTTATTCTCCGTCTCGCTCTCTCTTTGTCTCTTAAAACAACCGTATCAGATGCGTAGTCACCTGGAAAACTATGGGTAGTCGATTCCTGCTTTAATACTGGAATGAGGCTCGTCAATTTTACGAATATGAATCAGAAACACGACGCACAGCGCCATGACACTGGTCTGCCTGCCTGTTCTTATCTCATTTAACGACACTTCTTCATACGCATGTGTTTGCTACAAAGTACATATGATAAATAACGGCGGATAGCGTATAGCTTCATGGCTTGTAACGATTTTAAAGATGGTGTGTGAGCGTTATAGCTTCTTTGAACGTACTGTGCAAACAGAACCCACAGCAATCTTGTAATGACAACAATTATGTACCATGTCCATTAATATAGAATTTTAATTTTACGTCGGTCTCTGCAATAATGTGTGTGCTACCATTTTAAATTAATTTTCGTGAAATTGTGTTCCGCAACCTAACCTAACCTGACCATTTGTGCATAAATCTATATTATTCGTATTATTTAAATTTGCAATAGGCTATATCGATAACACTTTAAATAAAATTTACATATCCTGTGACAATTCCTCGCGATGATCCCCAGAACGAACTGAAACCAAATTCGACTGCTAACGTTTAAGGCAGACATCCCAAACTACATTTAACCTAAATCCGCACATTGTTGCGGGAGGTAAAACGCGTAGACATTGTCTTCCCATGATGTGTTAACTTCATTGTGAGTGCAAACAACTAAGCAAGCCACTGAATTGGTACTTACGCAACACTATGTAGTCGTTATGTGCAAGGATGGTGTTTTCTTGTGTGTTGAGACGCAACCACCACTTCGTAACGCACACCACTTCATCTGGCAAGCGACGACACAACACTGCTACACGTAGTAGCTAGTACTACATGGGAACTGTGGGAACACCTGTCTGAAACGCCTGCGAGGGGAGGGGTTTGACCATTCACCGCATCGTGCTAAAGTAGCATGAGAACTCTTGTCAAGCATGAGGAACATTTCCCGACACCTCGAAATGCAATGCCCTGAAGAAAGACTGCCTGCCGCTCTGATTTAAACCTTTTAAGCCGAGTAATTCAGTCCTTCACGGAAAAAAAACACACACACAACACTTCACCACTGCAAAGACGAACTAATTAATTCAGTTTAGGGGAATAATATTGTTTTCAGTGAGAATAAAATGAAGAGTTACTGAATGTTGAAGCAGGTAGAATATATGATAACCACTTGGCTTTAAAGGATTCAACACAGAAGCGAAGTACATTATGAAAAACAAAAGAAAGCTGCTGCACTTTACCCCGCATAAGAACCTTCTTTTGTTCTGGAGTTATCTGTTTCAAATGGAATGCATCCAGAATTATGCTAATGTCATGTCTACTGCACTTCCAGTACGTGAGTGCAATTACAATAAAGTGTATATTTCTTCCTTGTGGTTCCTGATAGGTAAGGTAAGCTGTATTTGTATTATTTGTTGGAAACTCGTTATAGAATAAGGTTTTTATGGAAGTTAACTTTAAATGGAAAGTACGATAAATTTAAGTTCAGTATGCGATAGATTCAGCATCCCATTGTCAGAAATAAGTAGATCGGACGAGATCCGACCTCCTTTCCTATTAGGAACATTATAGTCTAATGTAAATGCAGAGTACCAAATTTGTAGACGTGTTTTATAACTGTTGCCTCACACTCCTGATATTTATTAGTTACCGACTTCAAACCGAAAGCTAAATAAGCCCATGGATTTCGCGCGGCTGCCAAGTTGTTTTCTGGATTCTAGTGGGAGAATAACCAGAATAAATGTTGCGTAATTTTCGAAGATCTGTTACAGCACAAAACATCGGGTCGTGGTGTGAAGTTGACCATTCACCGCCGTGATTAAAAACGCATGGAACCCCCCCCCCCCAATCCTTCTTCAGGGCATGTAGGACGTGTGTGAGGGATGAGAAATGCATGTATTATTCTCATAAAATCGGAGCGGAAGAGACCACTTAGAAGAATTTGACGTACAAAGCAGGATAATATTAAAGTGAATTTTAAAGAAATTAGGAGTGTTGGGGTGAAGTGGACTGAGCTGACAAATGATAGCTATCAGTAACGGGTTGTCAAGCTGCTAAGCGACTTCAGTTTCTCAAGCAGGACTCTGTTCCAGTTGACGAAATTGATGTATTTTTTAATTTACCATTAATAATACCAAGATGGCCGCTGTGCAAACTTCAGAAGTGGTAGTGGCACTAGTGCCATTTAATTTAAGGTTCTGAAATTTCATGTAATGGATCTTCGAAAAATGTTCATCTTATGTTAAGGTAAATCATTGACGACCGTGCATTTACTTTTGTGTTTCTTTGCGATAACTAATGATATTATTTTTGAGGTTAGGCCTATATCTGGCAAATTTAACAAAGTATGAATTTGTGCTAGGAAAATTGTGTGCAGAAATGGAGTACTAAATTGTATTATTGTTAATTTACAATTCACGCTATCCTCGTCATGTACATTAAAGTGTCATATTTTCTTCCTATAATGTTTTGTCTTGTCATGGTACACGCGTTTTGATTCTTCTGTCTTTATTGGTTTGTCAACAGGAGTCAGCTCGTTCTGAAAATGGGAACTGGCATTGCATCTGCGGTCTATGTATATCCACGTCTATGCGAGCTCGCGCGCGTGTGTGTGAGAGAGAAAGAAAGGGGTGTCAGTTTCCTAGGTTTGTGATAGTTTAGCATTGGTCTTCAGGTAAACCTGAAAGCCCTGTAGCGTAGGTATTTGTTGAATCGTTGAACAAGATTGATTCATACGGGTCTATCGAATTCTTACGTTTTTGCAGCTCCTGGTTTTTGTCTAAGAGCATTTCAACATATTCTTTAGCCTACTTTCATCTTCGTAAAAACAAATGTTTTGAAATTAACAAATCGGTAAGGTATGCTGTGTATGGGAACAAAGTATAATAAGTTTGGACCTGGGAAGAGGACGTTAGAAGGAATTTAAGCTTTGATATGTACCAGATACAAATTAACCGTCGTTGCCCAATTCCGTAGTTCTAAGTAAGTTTACAGTGAATGACCCCTGAACACCATGATGAAAGTCCTGAACGCACTCACTGATGGTTTCTTGTAATCTATGCTGTGTTCCAACCAATAAAATCATTATACTCAACTATGTTGGCGGGTGTGTAGAAATTTTGTAGTTCTTTGCTGGAAGTTCTCCATTTTATAACTTGCGATATTTGTGAATATTTTGTAATAACAATTATTCCGTGTGAAATGAGTGTGCTTATATCAAGTGATTTACCACTAATAAAAGTAAGTTGACGTGTGTCGTCCATAACCTCAATACGAACAGTTAACATAGTTTAGTAGTGCAGGCTTGTTTAAACCAAATTTGGTTTAGTTTGAGATGATGTAATTTGTGTTTTGTACCCTTCATTCTGTTATAGGATTTGGATGCACTTTTAAGATGTGGAATATGTTATGAGTATATGAAAACTTCCATGATCACATCATGTTGCCATAATTGTAAGTAATAAAGTCGATTTGAAGAAGGTTATTCTTCTCAGCTTAGAGGACAAAGATTTTTTAATATTATTATGGGATGTTTAAAATGTGGTCTGTTTAAAATATGAAATGTAAACAAATTTGTGGATTGAAAGAATTTTACAATTTGGCGCAAGCTATCAGCCCAGAGTAATTTCTGCAGTAATGCATGCATGTAAATTTGCCTTTCGGTTATTCTGGGAATGGCAGATATGAAGTTTCAAGATCAACTAAATAAAATCTTATGTTGGTTTTCCCAGAGGTAAGTTTCAATTAGTTTGTGGATGATGTATCCTAATAAAAGGCCACACAGATGGGAGAGGCTTTGAGAGATGTTTGTTAGGGAATGCCCAATTATCACTGCAAAAAACTACATAAAGTACCTAGAAGCGCACTGATATATAAATTTAAAGACATTTTACCAAGAGGTCATATTTGACCAGAGTAAATTCTTAAAATGGATGAACAGCAACTTGTGAAGTGGCTTTTTAGTTTCCAAAGCTGCATTTCTCCGTCACTGAATTGGAATTATTAGAAATCATTTAGTATTTGGTGACAGAACTGAATTGAAAGAACCCTTTTGCTGCTGGAAGTATGGGCTGGTACTGTGGAATCCTAAAGCTCTGATTTTTCCAAGTTTATGAAAGAAATGGAGAATGATTTGTGCATTTTTAAGAAATAGATTGACAGCGAAAAACTGAACACAATCAAGAAGGCGACAGTTGCTTTTCCAAAAATTTGTTGCATTATTCAGGATGCAGTTTGTATTGATGAGGTTGACGTAATGGCCAGCAGATGTTTTCTTGACAGTAAAAGCTCATTTAGTGTTAATCTGATGTAAGCATGACTAAATTATCTCAGATTTCACATAAACTGTAAAGTCAACAGGGGATTGCAAGAAGTATTCCTTTCAGAATGCTCTTAATGTTGGTGGTTAGTTCAGTATGAGAAGCATTACTTTCAATTTATGCAACTTCCTTATTTCTGTTTTTACATCTGTTTTTATTAATCTGTGTGTTGTTCAGAAAGTAAACTAGTTTGTTCTGGATATAAAATAATAGACAGTAGACCATGTTATTGGATGTTTCTGTTTGAAGATTAGTCATGATATAAATGTTCGGTGAAAATATCACATGTTATGAGGGTTGTATTTTAAGTCTGTCAACTGCTGGTTAATTTCTTTGCTGAACATTGGCATAAGAATCATTTTTTGATGTCGTGTATCTGTGTATTTGCAAGGGTATGTGAAAACATATTTTCCACTTGTGTTAGTTGTGATGATTTAGTGATTGGTAAATGAAACATAAAGATTCAACCATGGTGAATAAATAGTAATTATTTTATTTAATTCTGAGTTTTTCAGTCAGTATCTAAAAATGTAAAAATCTTTTCTTAGAGTGTCAGCTACTGGTACATTTACTCTAAGGAGTAAAAATATGTGGAACTTTGTATATGCCCTCTGTATGTGGTGCATTAGCAGAAACTAACCTTTTCTTTACCTTTACAAATTCATCATGAAGAGCATTGATTACTGTTGATTACCATCAGGTGTACACTAGGTTATTGTTGATAGCTATTACAGACATGAATGTAAATGGCAGTCTGTGCTATACAGTGTCCTGTTATACACATCTTTTTTACACACAAAATATTGTCATGTACAGAGTGTTCCAAACAGATGTGTACAGTACAGGACCTTCGGTGGCCACTAGTTAGTTCCTCACTGCTGTCAACTGTGCCACAAACCTAACAGTGGTCATTTTGCAACACCTGCGTTAAACTTGCTAATTCACTATGTGTCAGTGCTGATGTGTATAATGGTTTAGTTTATTAAAACAACTTATTTTGTTCATTGAATGTGCTTATACATTGTTTGGGGACACTGTGTAGTTACATTATTTACCAACAGATGTATGCCATCGTATTAGTGAAGCTAACCATTTTTGTCTGCAAGTAGGTTATATTTAAACTTCTCTGAAAAATCAGACTCTATTCACATTTTTGGTTACTATGTATTATATTAGGTTTTCTAATGGATCTGTTAATTATAAATGAAGGTAAAATTTGTAAAAAGTTAGAAAGCAGATGACATTATGTAGATGCATGCCAAAGTTGCTTAAACACAAAGTTGACATTGTAAAGTTCTTCCTGGATTTGATAGAAGGAACAATGTTTTTTATAACTGTGTTGTTCCATAATAGATAAAAGGAAGTTTATTTCATTAGGTGTAAGATTGTTTATCTTTATCTTTCTCAGATTGTTCACTGTGTATTCGCAAATCACTGCTGTATAAAGCACAGTGCCCTGCATGTTTTGAGGATGCATTTGATTATCAGCTGCGTAACAACAGAATTCTAGATGATATAATTGAAGTTTTTGTTAGGCTCTCAGCTGAAGTTGAAACGTTTATGCAGAACTATAGAAAACTGTCAGAATCTCAGAACAAAGTAAACATAAAACTGGATTTTATTCAGAATTCAAGTTCCAAACCAGATTCGAGAGAAATAAATAATGTTAATAATGAATCTTCAAGCCAGAGAGATACGAGGGCAGCCTTTGAAAACCTGTCAGAATCTACCAATAGTCTTCTCACATCATCTTATGTACCTGAATCAGAAAACATGGGAACTAAAGTAGATTTAAGTGATGGCTGTGATTATGTAAGTTTGCAAAATGCGTCATCTGTAAAGCACCCACATCAGTCACCTGCTCGTGAAACCATGGTCTCCAAAGGCAAAATGCCAATTCCATCACTGTTCAGTATTCCAGAGAACAGTAATACAAGTTCAAGTTTGGTGCCATGTCCCGTATGTAACATTGACATTCCAGAAAGGAATATCAATGTACATTTAGATGCGTGTTTGAAGAGATCAGAACACACTGCGCAGCACAGGTAAGTACGGCACTTGCTCTTCCTTTAAAGGTGTAGTATTGTTGCTTCCTTTCCTATTTTGTGTGTAATAAAACGTGTATTACTCTACTCAAGAATTTTGCATGATTTGGTGACTGTTTTTTTTTGTTACTGGTTGTCTGCATGGTTTTGTTGCAGGAGGCTTTTGCCCCACTTCTTTCTAATCACTCAGTGTGCTAGGTTCCACTTGTCTCCCCCCCCCTTTAGGTTCTTGTTATACAACCATGTAGCTGGACAGTACATTTTTTGATAGGTACCCCATTATACTTGATTATTGTTGATTATTTCAATTTCCTTGTGACAAATTTGTTTCTTTCATCATGAATTAATTCCATGTTTTCAGACTGCATCCAGTGGATTGATTATTTCATCAGTCTGTATTCTCCCATTCCAAAACTTTATTTCCTGTCCCTTGCATAATATATTCTTTAATTTGCATTCTGCTTTCATTTCGCTTATACAGTAACCTACAATTTCGGTTTTAAAAATTTTCTTCAGTGATTTCAGTGCTTGGTTTTACCATTCTTAACCATATTAAAGTGTTTATGAAAGGGCCTTCCAGGAAACAATGAGATGAAGACCCAGGTTTTAGCTATCATTATCTGTTCATCTACTATTCTGGTGGTCTTCTACATGACATGTGTAGTGAGGTCCCCATCCCATTTCTAAAAGAAAGTCATTCTGGTAAGAAGGGTTGAGCAACCTATATCAAGAGTTCCAGTGCAAATACCCCAAAAAATTCTTGCCTGAGTAGAGAGTGTGACCTTCCGTAACATTTGCCTAAAATTCAAATCAGCATTTAGTTTAGGTGATATTGATTCTTACAACTGGAAATGAAATTCCAATAAATGTTGAAAATGTGCTTTGTTTTGGTGATTTAAACCTGCACCTAGAAATTTGATTTTTTAATTAGCTGATTCTAATAACCAGTGAACATATCAAGTGGCATTTTAAAATATTTCATGCTCTGTAAGTCTTTCTCTAAAGATCTGTGATGTTAGTTGTTTTATTACACCATGAGTGTGTTCAGCATTGCCCATTATCTGAAAGGATGCTTGATGTACACAAAATTTGAGAATTTGCTGTTTATCTTCATATTGTTATTTGATGACACTTTCTGTTTATTTTTTTTTTTTGGGGGGGGGGTTAGCAGCAATAGAATGATAATTTGTAGACCAGAGAAGTGTAAATCAATTATGGAAGTTATGTCATTATAGTGACAATCTATCCATTGATGACATAGTTGAGTCAGATTTGAAGATTTGAGGATCTTATGGCATTTAAGATGTTTATTGTTGTCTTCTGAGTTTTGTTGTCTTGTGGGTGGTTACCAGTAGGGTTTATACAATAACCGACTTTTGAAAAAAACAGTTTTCGAATCCCAGTATTTCCAAAAAACCGGTTTTCGAATTTTTACAAAAAAACAAAAACAAAATATAATTAAAACAGTAAAAATATTTATACTTATTTTAAAAATTCTCAGTATACTTAATATTTATGGAACTACAAAAATAGAACAAAATAAAATATACTACATACAAAACCAAATAAAAAACAAATAACTAAAACCCGTACAAAATATAAATTATAAATTTTTATTTCATTTAGTATTTTTCTTCAGGAAATATGATTTCAAAAAACATAAAATGTCCACTGAACGATTACTTAATCTTGTTCTTATTCTAGATACAAAATTGCCTGAAAAGAAAATACTCTCTCACTGGCTACTGAACTTGGTTTTAATGGTTTCAGGGCATCAAATAATGAATCTAAATTCTTTGTTCTTTTATTGCTTGCCTCAAATACAGAAAATTCGGCCTTCAGTGTCTTCAGATTTGATATTATTTCTTCTGGTTCTTCAAGAAACCTATGAATTGATTTTTCCATGGCTTCGTATAGAGCATTGCTCTGATTAATAGTTTCTCCGTCTCCGATATATTCATCATCAGAATCTGTTTCCGTACAAGAATTTGGATATATTCTAGACAATATTTTTCCAGATACCTTAATAATATCGAGTTTTGAAGCTAGTGGATATACACTAAATTTCTTTGTTGAAATGTTTTGTGGATTTTGCAAATATAGCAAAAGGGTTACCAGTCCAACTTGTCTTCTTTCTTGAATTCTTACTTCTAAAGCATCTAATAATTTGGAGCTAATTTCAG
Organism: Zootermopsis nevadensis; assembly: GCF_000696155.1. The sequence goes on along the minus strand of NW_019060007.1, from coordinate 23,920 downwards.
CCTGACTCATGAAGATTAGTTTTACTACAATATGCTTGTGCCCGAGGCAATTTCAAGTCAAAATGTTAACGTTTTTAATTAATTAATTTTTACATATTAATTCTAGTATCTAAAACCGGTTTTTTAAATTTTAAAAACCAGTTTTCGAATTTTACAAATTTATCCAAAAAAAACGGTTTTTAAACCTGGTTTTTAAAAACCGACAAACCCTAGTTACCAGTGTTTTGGAGGAATGTATTTCCTTCATTTTCATGTCTGATACCTTCTTTATATGGAAAATCTAAGTATTTAAATGTGTGACGATGTTTTATGTGTCACTTTCTTTTGAGAAATGAAATTATGATTTATGTTGCTACTTTACAGTTCTCCAACAAAAGTACAGAAGAGAAAGCCTTTACCAAAACTAGTATATTCCTTACTTCATGAGAAGGAATTGAGGAAGATGCTAAAACAGAAAGGCTTAAGCACACATGGTGACCGTAAAGCTCTCATCAGCCGTCACCAACGGTAGGCAAATGATATAATGCAAATGAACAGTATTTTAAACTAAGTTTTAACTTTTAACTCATTCTTTTGATTATCTTGGTGAAATTATTAAGCAGATGTAAGTTGTTTAATTTTTGTGGTGACTGGAAGATAGGTCTGAGCGGTCGACAAGACCACACTCAAAATTCGTGGTTTACGGTAATACACAGATTGTGCAGGTCATGTTTATTTACTCCATTCAACAGTATATAGTAAGATTAGTGCCATTAGAATCAAATGGTTGAATCTTAGATTTTCTGTAACTCTTAAACTTCTGTGTTATGCATCATGTAGAGCAGGAGATCTTACAGTACTGTGGGAATGCAAGTTTGCATCATTTATCTGTAGTGACTGTACACAAAACATATTACATTGTAAAATTTGAGGTTCTGACAGTGGCGAGTTGGAAGAAGACTGACTGTCTTCTGGGTTGTAGCACTGTGTCATGTGGTAGAGGTTTACCAATGTTTCAGAGGTGATTGCTGCCTCTGTCTTTGGGGTTGTGATGACTTATTCATCACCTGATGATAAGGAAGCAAGCACCTCTGAAACATCAGCAACCCTCTACCAGACAACATGGTGCAACATCCCGGAAGATAGTCATCTTCACATATTACAGTGTCCTGACTAGAATGAAATGGGGACGAGGGCAAAAGTTGAGTTACATGGAAGGTGAATGTGTGGATAGGAGGATAATTCTGACCGTGCAGTGTTACAGATATGTCATGTTTCCCGAAGGAAACTGTGTGGTGTGCAGTATGTACAAAACTGTTCCCCATGTACACAGCTATAAAAGTTATATAAGAAATTAATATCTTAGATACAAATTGAGTTATACAGATGTGTCTACAAATAGTAACTACATAGAGCAGTCATTCTTAAGACTCTGATAGTCACTCAGCTTATTGAGAAATTCTCACCTTACCTTCCACGGAACATGAAGCTTCAGTATCACATTCACAAGAGACCATCACTGATCTGCATCCTTGGCCAGATTAGTCTGTCCATTTTAATACAATCCTCTTATTTGCACATAGATTTCTGCATATTTTCCAACCAATATTCTGTCTGTATTTCTTCCCTCTCTGTGTCTGCTTCATGCCCCATCTATCTGATTCTCTTTGATTTGATCATACTAATAATGTTCATTGAAGAATACAAATTTTAGACCTCCCCAAGTGTAGTTTCCTCCATTATCCTACCATGCCCTCTCTCTTTGGTCCAAATGTTCACCTAAGCACCCTGTTTTCAAACCTCCTCAATCTGTGTTCTTCCCTAAATCTGAGACTAGGTTTGACACACATGTGTGGGCACACACACACCCACATAAATAAATTATAGTGCTGATTTAAACTGTATGTTGTTAGGAGTTGGGAAGAGAAAGGTTTCTAAGCTGCATCGTTGCAGTTTCCTCCATTATTTAATCTACATTGCCTGGAGCCGCCGCCGGTGCAGATCTTGGTGGTAGTAGTAATACAATTGTAATCTGTTACTGTCGTTCACAGATATTTGAAATTTGCAATATTTATCTTTATTTCATGATTTTTTTCAGATATTTTTGCGACATGACATGAGCATGTACTTACGTTTCACTGCATTTGCTTCTAGACCAACTTCTGTATTAGCCTAGAACTTGTGTGTTATGCTTTATGGTGTTTCTCACCCAATAAAATTACTACATCAGGAGGTTAAATATTGTGTGGCAAAATTCTGACTTGACCAACCTGCAGCTATCGGATGTACTTTTATTGAAATGGTTAAAACACGTTATAAGACAAATTTAAATAAATTATATTTAAGGTTATCATAGTGGTGAAGATGTGGATGTTGGTGTTCTGGATTGTGATGCTGTGTGGATGTGTAGGTGGATACATTTTAAGATGGAAACAGTATGTTCCTCCAAAATGTTGGAATCTACATACACACCTACATGCCATCACAACCAACATCAGTGTGACACCTTTAAGTAAGTATATTGTAATAATGCACATTTGATTTTGTTGGTTTACGGTATATCCCTGCAGAGATTTTTTATGCTTTTCCTAATTTTTACCTGGAAAATGCTATTGTAATACTTTGAAATAGGCCACAAAATGTCACAACTGGTTAACAGCAATGAAAAAATACTTTTAATTTGAGAACATTGCATAGATAGATGTCCAGGAAGGAACGTTTTTCAGTGCCTGAATTTTAACATTTATATTTGCATTTAAATATGATGTGTCATGAAGTGGTTTCCTGTAGGTGTCTGAAATACAGACTAAACATGAATGGTGAAAACCAAATGACATCTTTTGTGTTGTAGATTCACTTTACTGTACAATTCAGAAAATGACACCTTAAATCCAAGGTCAATTGCTGATTTAATTAAGCAGATTGAGAGGGAAGAACAAGAAGAAAACAAAGTCTGCAGTGTATCCACCACATGGAATGTGAGTTTCGGCACATTATTTAAGTGTAATGCCATCTTATTTTTTAACAGTGTCTATCATCCATAACATCTCTAGGATAACATTTTGGGAAATGTGTTAAAATCAATCATTGAATCAGACACATATTTTATACATAATAGAGTCACAAATTAGCTGCATATTTATCTAAATAACACTGAAAAGGGTTACTTGTTTGTGGAGTACACTAAAATTATAAAGGTATTCTTTAAGCCACATTCCACACACAAATGCTATTAAGGATGATGGTTTTGTGTATGTCCCTCTTTACTCTCTGCCTTAAAAAACTGGAGTGGCTTAGATAAGAGTAAAAGATAAAAATTGTTCTTATAATTAAGAGAATTATGAATGACTGGAATTATGATGCTGGCTGTACACTTACATCACTTCCAGTATGGGACTTAGAAATTTTAAAGCACTTGATTTTTTCAAGGAGTGTACTGTGAATATTTATAACATTTTCACAGTAAATAAGAATGATTTTTGTTGTACAAAGTGTACATTGAAAATATGCAGGATGATTCAAAAAGTCCCATATGCTTATGAATACAAATGTGTTTCTCATAGTGAACTTATTTATGGTTACAAGTTACAACATATGTTGGCAATGGGCCCCATGTGCTTGTATCTATTTATTTAATGACACTTTTGCAACAGCTCAGACTATATAGTGTTGAATGAAGGATGACATTGAATTGTAGACAAGTAATGTGCACCACCTAGGATATATTTGGTACAGGGACTGTTGAATTATACTGTAGAAATAGACATACATGGATGCCAAGTTGGCATACAAAATAATGATTTTTCACAATAAAACAGAAACATCTGTCTGATATAAATGATATTAATTGTGGTGTTGTTGGCATTGCTGTGTTGCAGAACGTCACTTCCTCATTCTGTGACATAATTCCTTGCATTTAGCCTTCCATTTTTCTATATTTGTCATTTCAAAGTTGCATTGCATGCATTGTATATTGATTAACCTTTAAATCACTGTAAGTCAGCAGAAAGATTAAACAGTGCAAGAGGTATAATATTTTTTTGTGGATTTTGTTCTGTTAAAATTAACAGGGATTACCCCTGTTCTGAAACTTGTAACCTTTATGATACTATAAAGTAAAATTTTGAATTGTTTGGATAAGATGCTGTGTTATTGTAGGAGCCCTGGCACTTTAGTTAGTAGAGTCATGGGCTATGGACTA
>NW_019060007.1:4408-19708 GCF_000696155.1 Zootermopsis nevadensis | reverse complement strand
AATGATTGAATATTTCTATTCGCCATCATATCCAAGCTCTGTCTACTGTTCACAGGTTAGTGCTGTCGTGTAAAGGCTGTTGCAGTTTATTTATTTTCTTTTTTTTCAGAAGTTGAAAATAGACAGAAAGACAGATCCTAAATTGATTCAGCAGGCTCAGCATCGTTACAGTAAGTATGATAGTTTTATATGCTGTCATTTGCTGGGATTTTCATAAATGCTGTTTGCTGTGTTATGGCGATTGATACAAAATTTAATTTACCATTTCAGTATTGAAATCTGACAGAACAGCTATCTGTAATGTATAATAATGAAAACTAATGAAAGTAAGCTGATCACATTTGATATTTTTTTATTTACCAGGGATGAATTCAAAGAGACATTTATATTAAGCAACAATTAAGAGCAGTTTCTCCTCAGTATAGTGGTGTATGGTAGATAGCAATTGCATACAGTAAATTATATAGACTTTAAATTAAATTATACCACATCTGTTGGACATTGTGTATTGGCTAGCTACCTACCTATCTAACTAACTAACTAACTTCATGGAGCAGAATCTTCCTTGAGAAGCTGATAGTATACTCAGTCAAATTCCTTGCCTCTTATGGAACCCATACATTTATTACCGTTCACAGGAGCCCACAACCAGTTCCTGTTCTAAGCCAGATGACTTCAATCCACGTCCTTGTCACCTGTTTCCTTGGCCCATTTTAATATTATTCTCATCTACACCTAAGTTTTCTGTGTGGTCTCTTCCCTTCAGCATTGTTAACCAAAACTGTGTGCATTTTTTATCTCCCCCATGTGTGCAACATGCCCCATCCATCATGCTAACAATATCTAGTGAAGAGTGGAAATTATGACGGTCCTAATTATGTAGTTTCCTCTGTGCTTCTGCCACTTCATCCATCCTGGATTCAAATATTTGCCAAAGTACTCTGTTTTCAGGTTCTCATGACAGTGACCATGAAGATGGCTGTCTTGTGGGTTGCAACACCATATAATCTGGTAGAAGTTTACCAATATTTCAGAGGTCCTTGTTGCCTCCATCATCAGGATGATTGAGGGGGCAAGGACCTCTGAAACATTGGTAAACATCTACCAGACTACATGGTGTTGCAACCCAGAAGACAGCTATCTTCACCCTCAATCTGTGTTTTTCCTTTCACATGACAAATAAGATTTCACATCCATATAACACAAAGAGTAATATTATAGTTTTCTATATTTACTCTTTACATTTTTACATAGTTGGCAGTTGCTGCCACTGTCCCCATCAACAAGGTTCTGATCCAGATGATGGGGACAGAGGTGGTCCCTGAAATGTCGGTTTCGTCTTTTAACCATTTTACGTGGCTGATCACCCGAGATGATTTCAGGCAGTTGTTGGAAATTGGCGAAGATGAAAAATGTTGTATGAAACAGGACAGTTGTTAGAAATCTTTAAGCTTTATTAACTTTCATTTGCTTTCAGTGCAACAAAATAAAGCCAGTTTTGAAAATCTAATTCAGTCCATTAAAAAACGGGAAGCAGAAAAGAAAACTGCAGTTGAACAAAACTTGGTTGTAAATGATGGAAAAGATGCTCGTATTGGAATTGCTGTAGACGTCAATAAAGAAACATGTGCACAAAAAGAAGTTGATCAGAAAACTCCTATGGAAAGCTGTGGAACTGTTACTGAAGCAGGTCATGCTATGGTAGTGAATGGAATTGGCTTGTGTGAACCTTCTGTCAGTATGTCTCCGACAGATGACACTGCAAACATCAGTAATGTTGGTGGTAATGTGAACTGTAATGAAAATATAATTGAGACTGCATTTCATATGAATTATGAAACTGATACAGAAGAAGCTGTGTCTCCAGTTCTGGGCAGAAATATAGCTACTGTTTGTGCAGGAGATGAAAGTGAGAATTATTCTAAAGGAGAATCAACTCAGAATTTATCACTGGATATGTTTGAGAAGAGTTTTTCCAGGTCAGGTGTGCAGAAATGCGGTTCTCCAGTACAAAAGTCTAAGGAGATTGAGAGGGAAGAGAATAGTGATTCTTGTAACAACCAAAACTTCAGTCTTCTAGCAGAACACACACAAGGTAAAAAATGTAATTTTAACCCTTTCACTTTTGAAACATGTCTGCTATGCACGAAAGCAAATTGTGCAATGGGGATGGAACTGTTCCACCAGATATACTGAGTGCTGGACTTTTGTTTCTATTTTGTGAAATACAAGCGGGCCATCTCCATCCTTTTCATCCACAACAAAGATGAGTATGAAGTCACATTCAAAGGCTACTGGAATTATTTTTGACCTTGGTTAACCCGTGTTATGTGTTCCGATTGGTACACAGAATTTTGCCTGCTATGTAAAACTCAGGGGACATTTTTCCCACATGGTCTGGCCATTTTTATTGGTACTGTTTTGATATCATTTACTATAATTTCTGTTTATAATCATTTTCATATTTCTTCATGTCTCACTTTGTTCCTCAGTGCAGTTCCTAATACTGACCCAAGGAATCTTATCTTTGCTGTTTCTGTACTCCTAACCCCCAAGTTTCAATGCCATATGTAATGGCTGGCACAGACAGCATATTATAGATCGTCAGTTGCATCACTGGCCTCATATTTTTGCCAAAATGCCATTTAACGACACCATTAATGTATATTTTTTAATATTTTCTTGCAGTTTCACATATTTCATGTAGAAAATTAATGTCTTAGGCACAAATTCAATTTTAGAGGTGAAAATAAAGTACCAGTAATATATTATACCAGTCCAGAGTCCAAGTCAAGCTGAGGCATGCCATTTTTTTTTTAAGCCCCAGTAACTGTTTGGCATCACGTTGGTTTGGGTATGAATGGGCATAAGGGACATATCCTTGGCGTCATTTTTCCCAACCGACTATAATTCAGATTTGAACTGGCCAGCTAGTCATGTGTGGAGGGTCCCAAACTAGGAAGAGATCTGGGAAGTAGGTCAAGAACACTTGCAGGACACCTGGGGAGGCAGTTGACAGCGGGCCTTCAGCCATTAAACCAAACACTCACATCCAGTAACCATTGTCCCTGTTTTGGGAATTGTGTATCAGAGGATCTAAATTTCAAGAGTAAAAGTATATTGTGTTCTTTTTTGTTGTTTTTGGATTTATATAAACAAATTACCACATCAACCCTGATCCTTGTTCCCCACTGACACTAGTTCAGGAAATAACTGTCTCTTGCTGAAGGAGCAAAGTTAGGAGGGCAGTTATAGAGTATAGTTATAATATGTTGTCAAAATTCTGACAGAATGATGAATATTGACTGACACACAGCTACTATTTCATTAACACTGTTTTGTAGTAAATTACTTACAGCATAGGTATTATTGCTTATCTGGGCTGAGAGTTGAAAAGGAGGGAAGCTTGCGTAATTACGTGCAGCACTGACAGTCTATGACATGTTGCATCTTAAATTACCGATGTATCGCTTTTATAATTTTAGCAGTAATAAGTTTACTTGTAGTGCAGCTCAGTGTCATGTGTCTGAAGTTTCAGCTTTTTCTCCCTATTTAAATTGCTTAATCCTTCAACAATAGGTCAAAGAATGTGAGACACCATAAAAAAGAACTTGTAGAAATGTGTCATATGAAAGGGATTAAGTACTTGTGTGTGAGATAATATGTAGTTTTAGAAAAAAGTAAAACTAAAGCAGTCCTGCTACATGCCATGTAGGTTGCTTGGGGGGAGAGGTTAGCTCCTATTCATTCTTGACCTCAGCACTAGATGGGGGTGAGTGGTCACGCTTTACCCCCGGGATAGGACCCCAGTACCCATTGGATAGGAGGCTGGGTGGACCCCAGAGCCGGTCTGGATGCAGAGGCTAGAGGAAAAATCCTCTGCCCACATCGGGGATTGAACCCCAGTCGTCCAGGCTGTAGGTAATCGCTATACTGACTGAGCTCATGTAATTTTAGAAACCATCAGTAAATCAGCAAATAATTGAGTCTGGTGCAGCTGCTCAGGACTTGCATTCTGAAGTTTGAATATTAGCTCCTTTACCACATATCCTGTCTGGGAATTTGTATAGTTTTTCTTAGTAAGAAAGACCCTTATAAATAACATGGGCACAGGAAAGCCAAGTTGAAGTGTGCTTTGTAGTTTAGAGGTCATCTGCCATAATTTTCAGGGCACAAATGAGAGGCTTCCATGATCTTCTCAATGAGAAACCATCCTCCTTGTTAAAGTCATTAGAAAGGAGTGCAATCTCTGTCACTTCCCAGATGATTTGGTCTTTAAATCTGAATTTTTTTTAGCCAGGATACTGATGTTCTGCAGCTCGATGCATTGGTTGTGTTGAAGATATTATTTTGTAGGGAGGATCCAAGTCTGGTGGCTTCATTGGCATTAGCAGAGCACTCTCCAACGCAACTTCAAGATGGTAGTCATCCGACTAAGTCTCCAGTTTCCTTTGGCCCATCAAGAATGGCATTACTTTAAAGTCATATACTGGGTGTTTATAAATTATCTCATAACTTTGTTCCCGAATAAAACCTTTATGAAAAGACACAGACACACTGAGCATCATCTGTGAGAGAAAATCTCAAAGTTTGTTCTCAACGTTATATGCATTCAACATGGGAACCATTTGTCACATGTTCAGTGTCCAAACGATGTTCAAGCTTTGTCCATGTACACTGCAGCATGTCAGTGTCAACTGTTGCAATAGCAGCTGCAATTCTGTCCTTTAAATCATTGAAGTCATCCACCAGAGTTTGGCGCACACAGTCTTTGAAGTAACCCCTAGGAAAACATTGCAGGATGTGATATCTGGTGATCTGGTTGGACAAGAGATGGGACCAACATGGCCAATCTATTGGTTTAGGAAATGCTGTTTAAGAGATACATGCACACTGGACCTCAGGTGTGTGGTGTGCTGTCTTGCTGGAAGGACTGGGCGGACTGCAGTTCTTGTAACTGGATACACAAAGTTTTCCAGCATATCTAGGTAACTGCTGGATGTCACAGCCACTTTGGCAAAGAAAAAGGTGTGTTCAAATGATCATGCAACAGGCCACACCACATGTTCTGTTTGTTTACTTTGTGGAATGTAGCCTCATCAGAGAACATGATTATCTTCTCAGGAATTCATTGTCTTTGTCCAGTTTCTCAAGCATGGGCATTGCAAATTCCTTATGGGCTACCGTATCATTGAGTCTAATTGTCTGCACCACTTGCATCTTGTAAGCATACAGGCACAAACATTTTCATAACACCCAACATCCTGTTGGATTGGGTATGCATTTGCAACTCGTGTGCTGCAGCTTGTGTGGACTTACATGGACTGTCAATAAAGATCCAGCATATCTTTTCAACATTTTTGTCAGACTCCTGTGTATTCTATGTACCTTTCTTCTGCAAAAGACTTCCAGTCTCCCTAAACTATTTGTACCAGGCATGTATCGATGATCTTGACATTGGCTTCTTTATAATACATTGTTCTGAAATGTCTTCGGGCCTGTGTATTCGATTTTGTTTTCATAAACCTCTCCATGCACTGTGCCTTCTCCTGTGGGTTCATGACAACCGACCCGATTCACAATAAGGATACAGTGCATTGGAAAACGGGTACTACCAGCTACTGGAAACTTGAAGAAATATTCAGACTTTCTCTTGCAGATGACTCTCAAACACTGTATTTATGTCTTTTCATGAAGGTTTTATTACCAAGTAAAATTGTAAAAATAATTTATATACATCATTTACAACATCCTCTGTAGGTGTGGGACATGATGCTTTCAACAAACCAGATGCTCCATTGAGACCGCCACTGGCATGTCTAGTGCCATAATGTCCAATTACATGACGTCAGTATCATGCATGTCGGATGCATGAACTGGATCATTGAATTCTGTCTCAGCAAGTGAACAGGAAAGATGATTTCTCCCTAAGTAGGTCATTTGTGCCCTGGAGGAATGAAGACTTTTACCAAGGACAAAGTACATGTTTCAGCTCAGTGTTCCTCGGAAGTTACTGTTTTCAGGGCTTTTACTGTTTTTCTCCATTCCCATTGGCCAACCTCTGCTATATAACTGACCCGTTTCCCTACTTGACTCATTTCTATGCTGAAGATGGGGAAAGTCGGTTGGTAGCACTTACTGGGCTACACAGCACCACATTGCAGAAGACCATAAACCAGATTTTCACCTCCGTCAAAATCTCAAATCCAGATTTTGTATTAACCCAAGAATAGCTAATTGGATTTTCATGAAATTTGGTATGGGCATCATGCCATTAGAGGCTAGTCCAAACTCATCAAAATCATGAAGTGGGAGGACGTGTGTCATGACACCATTATGTCATCCTCAATGATGACTGATGATGTCAGTGGTCATATAAAGTATTTTATGTCACATCCATCATAAAATTGATGATGTTACCAGTGCTGCAATCTTTCAGTGCCTTGGCTGCCCAAAACACATAATTGAGTTGTTATGTTATGTGGTAATGTTAGAAGAAAGTCTATTCTGTTAAACATGTGGTTTATTGAACCACCTCAATAATTAATCACTGAAGGTGTTTTGTTTCCTGGGATGTTGCACCATGTAGTCTGATAGATACTCACTGACATGTCAGTGGTGTGTGCTGTCTCCATCAATCTTGATGATGATGTCTGACAGTGCATACCAGAATACATGGTGCGGCATCCCAGAGGACAGCCATCTTCATGCTTGTGAGTATATGAAAAGAGGAATAATAGCAAATGGGGGGAGGGGTTTCTTTCGGTATTAATTGATATTCTTATACATATTTAAGGAGATAATATTAAGCAATGTGTGGCATAAAGAATATGTGGGAATTCTGTGTACTTTTCATATTTATTTTCTTGTTTTCCTCATTCTCTGAATGCAGGATATGAGATTGCATTTTAAAGTAGGTCATGAAATCTTCCTTCTTGGTCCTCACTAATTCACAATAAATCATCCATTCATATTCAATAAGGTATGTATTGTTGCACAGAGATATTTGTGTAACTTGGAGAATTTTTGACCTACTGGCATAGAACTATGGAACATAACTTTATTTTAAGCTTTCATGATGATTTATTGTTAATATTGGTCCAGCTTATGGTTGCTTGCACTGTGTGGATGTTGTCTGTGTTGCTGATGTTTCTTTAGAATATCTAGCCTCCATCATCAGGGTCTGAAATGAGGAATGTTGTGTGAGTAGATGGTTTTGTTGGGATGTGAGATGGATTGAATGGATAGATTTGTGACTGGATGGAGAGTGATTGGCCAACTGGAGTTGTAGGATGAGGAGGGCAGATGGAGCGTGTCTGAGCGAATAGTGTGCGACTGTCTCATAGTATTGCTCAGCCAGTTACTTAAGAAAGAAATATATTATTCAGCGGCAGTTACTGCAACTGTACTGTTTGCTTAGTTTTGTCAAGAAATTCACCGATATGGAATAATCTGAATAATGTTTAAAAATTCTCATCACATGTCTTTGGATACAGTGTACATTATACATTGTCTCAGTACCAAGAATGGGATTGTCAGTTGTATAAATTACATAACTAGCTTGGCAGAGATAAATACTGTATAATTTTTATTGCAGAGACTACACTTGAAAGTAATCTGCAAAATACTGCGTGTGAGGTACATGAAACACTAGCCGCAAGAAGGATGCATAAACGATTGATTTCACAGCTTGATGATCCAGACATTGAACATAATTCTGAGGATAATTTGAGTGACTTTGAGGTTAGAGAAATGCCTATTAGAAGAAGAAGAAAAACTACAAGGAAATCTCCGCAACCTTCATCAAGCAAAGAAGAAAGAATTCTCAGAAAAAGAGTGAAACGCTAACTACATTTTTAGATATGAATGTTAAACAAAGTACAGTTTATGTTTGTGAATTTCAGAAAGATATATTTTAGTGTGTTCATACCCATACTGCTGTTTAATATGGAAAGAATTATGCCTATTATTTTAATGCAATACAGTATGAACTCATTTACTCCCTTATCCCTGCATGAAGTGCCTTTGCATTACAAAACATTGCATTTGCTTAAAGTCCCAGTTCATTTCTCAGCTTTTATGAGTTTATTCAGTCTCTTAAAGCATAAAGGAAATGTTGAGTAGTACCTTAATATAGCACCCCCCCCCCCCCCCCCCCCAGTCAAATTTTTATTCTTTTCACATTTTACACTAACCATTAAAGTTCACATAATATTATCTAATAAGCCAAGAATCAATTAAACAATGTTGTATTCCTATGAAATTTAATATTGGGGAGTAGTATGAAATGTTTGGTGAGTCCTTGTCACCACGGCACAGTGCATTCCCAGGTTGTGGGAGGTTTGATGCAAATATATTCAATAAGAAGTTGCGGACAGCCAATGAGGAGTAGTCCTCCAGCTTGGGGGTTGGATGTGAGGCTAATAACCTTGTACTGTAAAAACCAGCATTGTTACAAAAAAAGGCCTTATTGATCAAATTCCAGCAGAATTAATTAAAACAGGTGGCAAAAAGTTGCATATGAAGATCCATAAGCTTTTTCAGTTAAAATGGGATAAGGAAGAGATTCCACAACAATGGAATGAATCGATAATTATTCTTATTCGTAAGAAGGGTGACGACAGTGCGGTAATTCCCGAGGAATTGCTCTACTGTCAACCTCATACAAAATTCTATGAAACAATCTTCTGGCGAGATTAACTCCATATTTGAATGACATTATTGGGGATCATCAGTGTGGGTTCAGACGTAACAGATCAATAATTGATAAGATCTTTTGCTTTCGTCAGATACTATAAAAAAATGGGAGTACAGTACATCAATTGTTTATAGATTTCAAAAAAGCCTATGACTCTGTGAAGAGAAAAGTACTGTGCAATATTCTTATTGAATTTGTTATACCAAAGAAGCTAGTGAGTCTAATATGTGCTTAAATGAAACCTGTAGGAAAATTTGTGTGACTCATTTTCCATCAAGAACGGTCTAAAACAAGGAGATGCTTTGTCTCCCTTGCTCTTTAACTTTGCACTAGAATACACCATCAGGGTAGTCCAAGATAGGCAGGAGGGTTTGCAATTGAATGGAACACATCAGCTATTGGCATATGCTGATGATGTTAATTTATTGGGGGACGATATGAATACAATAAAGAGGAACGCAGAAGTTTTACTAGAGGCTAGTAGACAGGTGGGGCTAGAAGTAAATTCAGAAAAAACTAAGTACATGTTAGTACCTTGTCGTCAGCAGACAGGCGGGTAGAATTATCTTTTGGTAGCTAATAAACCCTTTGAAAGTGTTACAAAGTTCAAATATTTGGGAACAACAATAACAAATCTAAATGATACTCATGAGGAAGTTAGGAAGAGACCAAATTCCGGAAATGCTTGCTACTTCTCAGTTCAAAATATTTTGTCTTTCCTTTTGATTTCAAGATTAAATGATACAAAACAATAATTTGTTGTTGTTTTGTATGGGTGTGAAACATGATCTCTCACTGAGAGGGAGGAACACAGATTGCAGGTGTTTGAGAATAGTGTGTTGAGGAGGATATTTGGACCTAGGTGAGAAAACTCCATAATGATGAGCTTGAAAATTTGTACTCCTACAATATTGTCAGTGATTAAGTCAAGAATAATGACATGGGCAGGGCATGTGGCACGCATAAATGGGGCGAGAGGAGTGCACCGGGTATTGGTCGAGAAGCCTAAGGGGAAGAGACCACTGGGGAGACCTAGACGTAGATGGGAGGATAATCTCAGATGGGATCTATGGGAGATAGGAGTTGAAGGAGACTGGATTTTGTTGACCCAGGACAGGGTCAGTGGAGGGATTTGGTTAATTCGGTGATGAACCTTTGGTGTCCGTAAGCCATATAGTTGGTATGAAAAATTATTGAGCCATTTAAATTTTCATGTGAACAAGACAGTTTTAAGAATCAATTTACATAAAAGAATTTTGTTCCTGTAATGTTATTAACCAACTGATCTTTGTAATAGTGAAGTAGGAACTGAATATTATGGTTGCCGTGATGTCAGACCAATGTCAGTTCTGCTGAAGATCCTTCGTCATCTGCCCTAGCTGTTTATAAGAGCATCAGATATTTAAATTCATGAAATTATAATTAATTTATTTGTCATGCACTTCCATTACTTTTATTACATCTTTTATCCAGCTGCTTTAATTATTGCTGATTCCATTCTTTGCACATCTCCTACCTGTTTCCACTGCTTTTTTAAAAATTTCTCTTTTCCTGTACTCTAGTTTCTGTGCTGTAATTTGTGACTATTTTCTCTCTAGTTTTCATTTCATGTGCAGTCAGTTATATCGCCATCAAACATATTTTAATCCGGTGAAGCAAATTTTGCCTGAAGACAAAATACAGATGTACAACACTCCTGTAAGAACAATATTGAATTTTCTCCAAGCTTCTCAGTGATGGGAAAAGGGTGTCTCTTGTTAGAGGATGTTGGTTAGCTGAGCCTACAAGAATGCAGTTGATGTTGAGGCCTCTTACATGCTGGATATTTTTCTTTGAGAAAAGAAAATATTGCCATTTAAAAAATTTGGGTTGTGGTCTTCTGGGTTATGTCACAGAGTAATTCTGTAGGTGGTTGCCTGGAACCTGTAACTTCCAACTTCAGAACAGAATATTTCTATTGTCCTCAGACTGTACAAAACAGTTTGTAAATAAATAACTATTCACAGAATTGTTTATTTCATGTCAATGCTTCCCTCCTGCTGCCAGTGATCCTACAGAGTACCCAGCACACAGTGTTCCACAACACAAAGTTGGTGTTTGGTACTGAGAGAAGAACTCAGTAACAAAAAACATTACGCCCTAAGTACTAAGACAATTTCAATATACTAATGAGCACATTAAATATTTTATGACATACATTTTACAGATTATAACCAGACTTTGGTTGGGAGGTGATGCAGTAATAAAACCCAGAATTGTGGGCACTCTGGAGATTACCATAATCCCCAAGACCACAAAGAGGAGGGAGGGATGGATCTGTAACTAATATGTTACCAGTAAACTATGAACTCCAGCATTATATAGAATACCGAGGCAATGTATACAATGCCTAAATTGAGTAGGCAAAATATGAAATTCAGGCATTTTATAAAATGCCTAGAACATTTTGGCAATGTAACTTGTGTTGGGCAAGGCCGTGGTCTAGGCAACACAGAGTTTTCCTCTGGGGGCTTCCCCAGTTTCTCCGTGGCATCCCAACAATTACTCCATTCACACACAGAAGAAGGCAATGGCAAACCACTTCTGGATCATCTGCCAAGAACGTATATGAACAGGTCCCAGTCCGAGAAAAGGATGGAAGGATCCTGTTCATATGGACCTGTCGTCAGACAGAACACTAAATAAATAAAAATGAAGCTAATAGTTTATTTTATACTTTGCCTAGGTATTCTATAGAATGCCTCAGATTTTTTAGGCAAAGTATATAACAGAAGTTTCTATAATACAATTTATATAGTTTTATTTTATCTTTTATATTTTCAAAAACTTAATATAAAACAATTCCTTTTAATTCTCAAAACTTGTTATGTTCAGTTTCGGTAGCTTGGTGTTTTTGCGACTATCCTGCACAACCTCCATCTTGACAGCTTACCCTATTGACTTTGATTAATTTTAATTTACACAACCAAACAATATTAACATTACAATTTATTTCATACTTTGCCTACTGACTTTAGGCATTCTGTACATTGCCAGTAAGAAATATATTAAATAAAAGTCATACTGATAGTAACTTTTTCAGATTGGGAAGTAGGCCACCATTCGAGTTGGCGTTCTTTTGTAATTATAATGATGACTCAATTCAATGAGCGAATTACTTGGTTTACTTT
The DNA here is from genome assembly GCF_000696155.1 of Zootermopsis nevadensis. The sequence continues at coordinate 7,840 of NW_019060007.1, read as the reverse complement.
ATAAATTGTTTTAATCATACATGTAAAATAATGACACTTGATGTAGTGCATCTAATTATGATAATTTGTTACAGAGAAAAAAGAACATGACAGTACTCTATTGGCTTAAACTTTGAGCAGCAAAAAATTCTAGGAAAGCACAGTAAGTACAACTTTATGTTAATAATTGGCTGATTAGTTGTGCATTCTCTGCTTTTTCATGTGAAACATGGATGTGATTCTCTGAGCTCATATACATTGATGGGCGAAATAGTAGTAATAATAGTAGAAGCAGCAGCAGCAGCTGCTCCAGAAGGAAGAAAAGTGCTTTTCGGTCTCAGTTTAGAAGCAATCACAGAAGTTACAAGTACTTAACTAGACATTTTAAAGATATCAGAGCAGTTACAACTGTTACTGCGTATAAACATTTGTAATTATTGTTTATAATTTTAAACTCACAGGAAAATCTTGATTAGTGGTCCATAAAAATCATGCATCAGAATTTAAGAAGTCATCACAGGTTGAAGATGAATGGAAACTGCAATTTTCTTTTTGTTCCTAAATGAAGGCAATTTTGATCTTTTGCCAACAATGTCATTCTTTTTTGATACTCGACAGTGTTTTTGAATGTCTTCTCACAAATGTGGATTAGCAAAAGAACTGTTACTAGTGCTTATTCATTATCCTGTACTTTCTCAAGTACACTTCTGCTTCACCGGATTAAAACATGCTTGATGGTGATAAAACTGACTGCTCAAGAAATGAGAACTAGAGACAAAAATTTTAACTTTAAAAAAATTATCAAATATTTAAAATATTTTTGGTTTTTTGCGCTTTTTATACAATTTCCAGCTGATTTTGATCTTTTGAAAATTTTGAATTTTTTTCAAAATTTTCCGTTACAGATCCATACCAGAATCGATCTATGCCAAACCCGGTAAAAGCCAGGCTCGCTCCCTGTCTCACCCAGTATCTGCCTTAATCAGTCTCTGTCCAACACGGTCTCTTCTTCACCCGGTGTCTGGCACAAACCGTCTCCATCTCACACGATCTCTGCCTCACCCATTCTATGATGTAACTGATTTTTACAAGGCCGGCCCGTTAGTGATACAGTCATACAGAGACCGGGTCCGACAGACACAGGATACGTTAAACAGCGGGCCCGGCGCTGACCGATTGAAAAAGTTCAAAATTTTCAAAAAATCTGAAAATACTGAAAATTGTCCCAAAAGCGAACAAAACACTATATTTTTAAAAAAATTAACTTTAAAAAAATTATCAAATATTTCAAAGAAATTGTTTTTGCGCGCTTTTCCACAGAGACCGCTTCTTTTATGGGAATTTTCAAAAAAATTCAAATTTTTCAAAATTTTTGAAAAATCAAAAAATGCTGGAAATTGTCTGAAAAGCTCACAAAACGAAATTTTTGAAAAAATTATTGAAGGTAAAATTTTTAATTTTTTTGTTTTGTGCCCTTTTTCCACAATTTCTATTTTTTTTGTTTTTTTTCAAAATACTTTCAAAAATTCACCCCACCCGATCGCTCTCAGCATAGTGCTCTCCATCATCCATCTGTGACTCAAGTTTCTCTGACGGACCCTGTCTCAGTACCGTCCGGACTCCGTATTTTCACCCCTTTTCTCTCTTTACCTAACCTAACCCAACCTAAACTAACCTAACCCAAACAAACCTTACCTGAGTCATGCAGAGTCTGGCAGAGACCGTAATATGACGGAGACCGGTTGAAGCACAGCTCGGGTCAGACAGAGCGTGCCTCCCATAGATCGGGTTTGACAGAGACCGCTTCTTGTATGGACGTAGCAATGAAAATTTTTCAAAAAAGATTTAAATTTTTCAGAAAAATTTGAAAGTAAAATTTTTCAAAAATTTTTGGTTTTGTGCTCTTTTTTTTTACAATTTCCAAACTTTTTGGATTTTGGGAAATTTTGAAAATATTAAATTTTTTTCAAAAATCCTCCCCACTCGATCGCTCTCAGCATAGTGCTCTGCATCATCCGGTCTTTGACCAGACTTACTCTGACGGACCGTCTCAGTACCGTCCGGTCTCTGTATGAGTCTCCCTAAGCTAACCCGACCTAACCTAACTTAATCCAGCACATGCTAACTTTGTCACTAGTTACTTCTTCTAACGTATTGAAATGTAGCCAAAAATAACCGAGCCGTACGTAACATCAGGTAGACGTGCCGAAACGTGACATGGTGATCACGCGTGCTGAAGAGTCACTAAGCGTGACCTTCGCTCACGTCGTGACAAGGGATCACCATAAGTGTCGAACTGTGACGAAAATTTACAAAGCGTGAGCAAACGTGACTAAGCGTGATGAAGCGTGACTATGCGTGATTTACTGTAAAGGCGTGACCAGGTGTGGCCGGAAGAGTCGAATGATGACGAATAAACAAAACGTGACAATGCGTGACGTAGCGTGACTTAGTGTGACTAGTCATGACGTACTGTAATGGCGTGACGAATTGTGACCATAAGTATCGAATCGTCACAACAATTTTCAAAACATTACCGAACGTAACAAAATACATAAACCTAACCTAACCCAACCTAACCTAACGTAACCCAAACTTGCTAACGTAACCACTAGTTACTTCTAACGTATTGCAATGTAGCCAAAAATAACCGAACCGTACGTAACATCACGTAGACGTGCCGAAACGTGACATGGTGATCACGCGTGCTGAAGCGTGACTAAGCGTGATGAAGCGTGACTATGCGTGATTTACTGTAAAGGCGTGATACGATGTGGCCGGAAGAGTCGAAAGATGACGAATATAAAGGAAACGTGACCATGCGTGAAGAAGCGTGTCGATGCGTGACAAAGCGTGACTAGTCGTGACGTACTGTAATGGCGTGACGAATTGTGACAATAAGTATCGAATCGTCACAGAAATTTTCAAAACATTACCGAACGTAACAAAATACACAAACCTAACCTAACCCAACCTAACCTAACGTAACCCAACACATGTTAACCTAATCACTAGTTACTTTTTCTAACGTATTGCAATGTAGCCAAAAATAACCGAGCCGTACGTAACATCAGGTAGACGTGCCGGAACGTGACGTGCTCACGCGTGCTGAAGCGTGACTAAGCGTGACCTTCGCTCACGTAACAAGGGATCACCATAAGTGTCGAATTGTGACGAAAATTTACAAAGCGTGAGCAAACGTGACGAAGCGTGATGAAGCGTGACTATGCGTGGTTTACTGTAAAGGCGTGATACGATGTGGCCGGAAGAGTCGAAAGATGACGAATATAAACAAAGCGTGACCATGCGTGACGAAGCGTGTCGATGCGTGACAGCGTGACTAGTCGTGACGTACTGTAATGGCGTGACGAATTGTGACCATAAGTATCGAATCGTCACAAAAATTTTCAAAACATTACCGAACGTAACAAAATACACAAACCTAACCTAACC
>NW_019060005.1:500645-522790 GCF_000696155.1 Zootermopsis nevadensis | reverse complement strand
TATGTACGAATATTTTCGAACTCAGTGAAGGTTAGCCAGTTCCTCTTTTTTTTAGGGATAAATATTGGGAGTCGCACGTTATGACATTATGGTTCCTTACAGATGTTTTCTGACAGAGACGGGCATGTACATTCCATACATTATAATTCTTTAAGTATTCAGTATATACTGCCCCACTGATTAATCAAAAAATATATTGGATATTTGGTTTTCCACATTCTGTCTAGACAAATGCCATAATAGTTTCCTCAAAACTGCAGTCTTCTGTATTCTTGTGTGTGGTTATTCATAGGTTCAACTGGTCTGCAGGTTTCATATGTCATGTTGGCTAATTGTTATGAACTTCATCTCTCAGTGAGTTTAGAGCACCATTTGTGATGTTGAGATGCAGAAGGCTGTTAATTTTGTTTGCTCTGGCAAACATGCTTTTCCTCTGTAAGGATGAAGCAATCTGTTTTCTGCAGTTCCTCAGTCCACAGTCTGTCATATGTTCATTTACACATACTTTTCCAGGATTTTAGTAAATGTCTGCTGATTTTAATATTTTGTGTAATTCTGTTTTGTTTTTACTAAATAACGGCACATTGTATATCTGTGTCAATATAGTATTCATTACGCAGCAATGTGATAGAAAAATTAAAACTACTTTTATGGTATTGACTTGCTTTCAAAGAGCACATTTCATACATTTTCAGCCAGTATAGCCAATTCCACAATTCTTTTAACTTCATCCCACATCCCAGTTTCAGGACTTTTGAGATGGCATGAAGTGTGCAATAGTTTGCAGCAGTGTCTTCCTGTTTATTGTTTTGTTTAATTATGCTTTACCAACTGCACATGCTGTATATGGCACCCCACGCCTTCTGATGACCTCTTTAAGATATATTATGTTGGCATGAAAACCATTAAAATTATTATGTTTTCTTTGTGGGAATATCTTTCTTGGAGTTCCACAGTTCCATTTCAGAACAGTCTACATTATTCTATTGAGTTTGTAGAAGTCATACTTCATAATGCTTCTTCAGTGGTTTACTGATGCAGTACTTAATAAACTTGACCGTACAGTTCTTGGAATGTCCTCAAAGGAAATGTCTCCCCTCTCATCCCTTTCAGCATTATTCATAGTCGTGTTCACAATGAGATTTGAGTTTCTCATGGCATGATGATGATGATGATGATGCCATGTAGACTCATAGGTACATACCAGCATCTTGGAGAAGTCTGCTTTGATGCATTTAGAATAAATCAGCGACTGGAGATATATTAAGAATGAATTTCTCAGTAGTAGTGTTCAGCAATATATATATTTCAGGTTCTCTAGATCAGTCATTTGCATGAATGTTAAGTAAGTAACCTTGTAAAGTCAATTTTACTTCTGTGCAGATTACTATTGGAATCTCCAAATAAATTCCAATTTTAATTTTTTTACCAAGTATTTTTTAAGTTCATATTCTTTTAGATCATATGTCACTGTACAAATCTACAGTATTTTGATACTTACAGTTTTTCCCTTAGTCTGTACTTTAGATGATTCTGCTTTTCATTCCATAGACTTCATGGTATTATATATATATATATTTAGTACTCTTTGTGATGCCATTTTTTAAGTCTGCAAAATTTTATTATGCCCTGGGCTCTCTTTGACTGAAATTTTGACATTTTCACTGCTAATTTTCCTTGCAGTTTATTATTTTTTAAAACATATATTCCCAAGTTGATGCTACTGAAGTAATTTCTGTAAAGTAATGAATATCTGTACTTTTTATGGTTGCCCTTTTCAGCCTTACCTTTGTAGTTATTGATCATCACAAAATCCCGCCATTGGAGGTCTTGGTTTGCTTGAATGAATCTAGTGTTCATTTATGCGATAATATTACTATTAATATTTCTAATTACTTGGGTTGGGTATGTAAAGAACACATAAAATAAATTTTAGTTTATGGACGAAGTAGCTGTAGCTGAAATATGTTCACAGTTTATGTGTAGAAGTTTGATCCTTGCGCAGGAGATAACTCATAGAGCCATTTAAAGAACTGAACTTTGTGTCCTATCATTATTACATGATCCTCTAAATACATTTATTTCTTTAATTTTATGTAACCACGTAATTTGTTTTGTTCTCACTTCACATATTTTTACATTACTCTTTTGAAATGGCAGTCATTATTAGCTCCAGCTGATGGAGAATTATTACCATCAAATTATCATGGCCTTTAAAGGGACACCACTGAAACCAAGCTGCAGTTTAAGGTATCAGAATGATATTGAATTAGTTGGTTTTGCCCTCTTGGGTATGATGCAAATTCTCTGAATATTGGGGATTATTGCTGCAAGGCTGGTTAGCCAGTTCCTCTTTTTTTTAGGGGTAAATATTGGGAGTCACACGTTATGTCATTATGGTTCCTTACAAATATTTTCTGACAAAGAGACGGGCAAGTACATTCCATACATTTTAATTCTTTAAGTATTCAGTATATACTGCCCCACTGATTAATCAAAAAATATATTGGATATTTGGTTTTCCACATTCTGTCTAGACAAATGCCATAATAGTTTCCTCAAAACTGCAGTCTTCTGTATTCTTGTGTGTGGTTATTCATAGGTTATGTACGAATATTTTCGAACTCAGTGAATTGTGAGATTTAAGGTTCTCATGGCAGTGAGTATGAAGATGACTGTCTTCTGGGTTCTTGTGCCGCATAGTCTGGTAGAAGTTTCCTGACATTTCAGAGGTATTTGCTGCCTCCATAATCAGGGCAATTGCCCCACTCATAAATCAGAGACAGTATGTTGGATCTTTGTATCTGTGGGAAACCAGAGCAATCACCCTGATGATGTAGGGAGCAAGCACCTCTGAAATGTTGCTCAATTTCTATTAGACTAATGGTCCAATATCTCATAAGGCTGTCGTCTTCATACTCGCCACCGTAAGAACCTGAATCACACAAAATACTAGTTCTTGATCACTTTTCTTTTCCAAAGATGACCTTTCACTTTGAGAGTTTCCTCATTTGGTACCTATACCGTCTTCTTTAAAGAGCACAGTTACCTAGAGACACGAAATTCTCGTGGCGGTGAAGATACTGTATGAATTTCTCCCTAGGTACCAAGGTATGCTTCTCAAAAACATTGGAGTCTACCAGTGAGTTGACATGGCATCATAACCCAAAAGATTAGCATTGAAGCAATTCCTTGCTTACATTTTCAGTTCATATTTGGAAGGCTTTGAAGTATATGTTCTGTAATCACACCTGAAAAATATTTTTATGTATTTAGTCTTACGTAGGTATATTCCTACGTTTAAGTCACATGCCTTATGAATATCCTGAAGAGGAGAGCAACTTTGTCAGTTCAGAGTGTTGCTATTATTATTAAAGGATTATGATTTGAGATGGCCATGTGCAAAATGGGGAATAATTCATTCTCTTAAGGTTCGTGATTACTTTTGTACTGTGTGATTACCAGTGCAATTCCATGAAAGGTGAACAACTGAAGGATGCTGATCTTCCATGCAGATTTTTGGTTCAAGACCAAACATGATACAGTGCAGATTTCTCTGCAAGCTATTCTAGTCCTTCCATGTCAAAACATTTTGTGTGTGGGAAATATCTTTGTCCCCATCGTGGTTTGGATCTCATTTTATACTGAGTTCCCTCTACTGGCCATCATCATTATCCTCACCGTCATCCTTTTATCTGAAGCAAAATGGAAATTATGCCCACTTTGTGCTGTGATCTGAATATGTACATTTTTAACTCCACCTGACCTTTCAGGCAAGCAGCCAGGATTTTCAAAGATGATACCTGGAGGCATGAATCACAAACATATGTGTTACTATATAAAACATAATAAAACTTTTACTTTTACATATATTATAACCACATTGGACTAACTATCTTAATGACTAATATTATAAAATGTTCTTGGTAATCTAGACTCCTTTGACAAGTTTTTATAACATTTAGAATTATTACAATTGAACAGGAGTTGAACATACACTGGGATATTTGGTAATAATAAACACAAAGTAGTAGCATTTGGAGAAGGTATATGTGTGACCATAGGCAGTTTTATAAGATCAAAACTATTCAACGTTTGAGAGATGATATTTGGGTAAAATCTGAAAAACGCGCACTTTCGGTACTAACTTTAAGACTGTCCTGCAGGCACTTAAAATTAATATCGTGAATAAAATAGTATGCTATAATTGTAATTATTATAATAGGCATTTCTAATATGAATATTTGTTTTGTAATAAGTAATAATTTTACTCAGAATTTGTGTTTACCTCATGTACTTAAACTTTAAATACACTATATTCATTTACAGCATCCTCCTTCACCTGATGGCGTGTTTCCTGACGTGCCAACTTGGAAATCTTCATCAGTCACGCCATCACTCCGTCAGAGGAATGTGGCCTCCTTTCGACCTGATGGCAATAGTGATGGTTCCTATGTGGACTCCTGTGTAAAAATGGTAAAAGGCATAGGAAATGGAGAACCGGGATCCGTGGCACATAGCACACCAAATCTGACAGAGGGGCATGGTATTGGTGCTGGGCCTGGTGGAGTAGGAACGGGCGACACTTGCCTTGGTAAGTGGTCTTCTACAGGATACATCAGTATGTCAAGCGGTGAAGACATGGGAGGTACTGGAGACATAGGGCCGGCAGCTGGAAGTGCAATTGATTTGACATCTGGACTGGGTACTGCCGGAGAATATTGCGTAGTTGGGATGCGCAACAAACCAGTAGAGGGCCAGAGGCTTCAGCAGCAGCAGATTGTGCAACCCCACAAAGCGTATGTGCGACTGGCCAGCAATTCTCCCTCCACATCGACTGCAAACTCCAGTACACATTTAAGTCCTCATCAGCCACTTCAACAGCCTCCTGGACTGCAGCAGCGGGGTTATGTCTCTCATCATCACCCATTATGGCCTGCCTCCAAAGAGACTTCAGGTAAAGGCTTTGTAGTGGCTGGCGATCTGGCAAATAAAGCTTCTGCCACATCTGAGTCATTGTTAACATCAGAATTTGAAGAGGAAAACCAGGGAATCCTGACTGCAGGATTGTCTGGTAGAGGGGACGTCAACCATGAAAATGAAGAATTGTGCTCACCAGAGTCTTACAGTCACTTTGGTTTGCATCCTGGTATGATTCACATTCCAATGCAGATTCCAGTGCCATCAAATATTGGAATGATGGAGGAAATACTGCAGCCTGAACAAGAGAAAATTACACCTAAACCAGGATCAGGTTACGTGACTCTCTCTGATGAGCCGAGGCTCCAGAAAGCTGAGCCCTTAGGTATGATTTCAGGTCGCTGCAATGATCAGAGGGCAGGTGTGAGTAGGTGCAGTGGTGGTGCAGTAAGTGGTTATGTTCCACACAGACAGCTGGAAGAAAGGGGTGCTCTGGCTTTGAACCAAACAGCAACATACCAGGACTACACTGAAGAACCGTATACCAAAGTGTTTCCTCCAAATATTGATGATGCATCTCTCAGCACAAGTGTGTAGATCAAGTGTTTTCTGAGCACTGAGTGCCATGCTCTTGATGTTCGACTATACCAGAGCATTGCATATTTTTCAGTCGTGTTTTTTCAACTGTTCCGAGGAAAGACGAGAATTATACCGTACAATTTTAATACTACTGTTGTGTAATAAAGAGGATGTTACAATTTTTCAGACCATAACCAAATTCAGTCTACGTGGGCAGATAATCAGGAGGTTCATTATGGCAGGCACGGGCAAACACAGTGACATCAGATCACCAAAATGGGGCTTCTTTAGTGGTATTAAAATAAATATGAATATGACAATCACACCACAAAATGAATGTGATAATATCAGTAAAGAATTAATGAATTAATTGACCTTACATATCCTCATTCCTAAAGAAGCCCTAATCTCTCTCCATCCAAGGAAACTCTGTTGCCAGTTCCTCCAGAAACTGTTAATATGGTGTATTCTCAACATCAGTACTGGAATAAATTGCTCTCATAACACCTCAGAATGATTATTTAATTAGTTCTGTTTCAAATTTCAAAAAGAAAACCTCAGTTTTTTAATAAGTGGGCAGCATTGCAGTGTTGAACGATTTACACTTTCCAACTAAGTGTAAAATAATTTCAAATATTTGTTCCAAAGGAGCAACTTCTTTGTACATATTTATTTATTTATTTATTGTTCTTACTTTTACCAGCTTGACATTTGTGAAATAACTGCTTAACTATGTTATTGGTTAACCAGTCTGACTTTCTGTAAATTAACCATTTTAATCTGAGATGAATGCAATTAAAATAAAGCCCCTCTTGCAAATTTTGTCATGCTCTATTTATCAGAATTTGTCACTGAAATATAAACAAAAACAATCCTTTTCTTCTGAACAGTAAATTATCCTCTAATAATAAAACACCTGTCTCGTCCATTCACAAAATTCGGAAATGTTACAGTCTATTCTTCTGATATGATACCTTTCATTTAAGCATAAAGTGTAAAATTCATTTTAGATTGTGCATACAGATAATTATTTTGTTGATGAAATGTGGATTTATTGGAACAATGGCAACTTTAATGTACGATGGAGAAACTGGCAATTAGCTAAGCTGTGCTAAGAAACTTTGTGTGCAGGAAGGCTAAAAATTGTTGCATATATTGTGATTATATAAGAGACTAAGCCACAAAGTGCAAACTATTATAAAAATGAACTTTAGTGTTATCATGCACATATGTTATTTAAGTATGTGGTCCCTAATATAATATGGCATGAAGTCAGTTTCTTTGACTTGGCGTCAGCTTTGTACAAGCAGCCATTTCACAGATTTCCATCAGTGAAAAAGAGGAGTGTGGAAATTATGTTATGAAATACATCACAATTGCTCATGTATGTTTAGTACTTGAAAGATTACTCTAGAAATGGGGATTATCTGTCAACATAACATACCTAACAGTTCAGTAGGAATCCTTGAATTAATTGCTGCTTCTTCAGTCTTGGTGTAGATACCAGGTGGTAAGAATCAGTGTTGATCGTAATTCCACGGCCTTTCTGCATGTGACAGTCGCTCTAGCACAGGGGATGGAGGCTACGTCCACATACGGCTCTTTCCATTCCGTGACTAGGTTCTTCCCTGTATCCTGATAACTGTAATGGACAAATCTGTTACTGAATAATGTGTATTTGTATGCACCTTTCGCTGTTGTGTTTGAGATATTTCAGTATTCTCAGAATTGATAGTGGCCTTCATATGTTTCATTGTACAGTATGATGATTCCTGAAGCTTATAAATCCGTCTATGTTTCTCTGCCAGAATTAATGGTTGTTGTGAAAGAGTAATAAGCAAGATCTCTGTGGTTATGGTTGTGGTCATGTTCAGATTTTAAAATACTTATACATGTGACTGTGTTAAAGAGAATGTTATATTTTGCCTGATATTAAGAAACAGACTTTCTGTGCTGAAGTTTAAGACTGTTAATTTGAGTTTACTTGTACATGCCATAAGTTGTGCAACATTCATTCTAGAATTAATCAAAACAAAGTGCAACTCTGTCCAATAACAGATTAAATTGAAGAAACAACGAAATTTCAGCGATACGTTTTGAGAAGTGGAATATGTGAAGGATGTACCTGAGCATCACTCAACATGCATCGAAGTGAAAGCTGGCGTGAATGAGAAATTGCCAGTGGTAGTAATAGTGTTAATAGTAGTGGCAGTTTCAAGTCTGAGAAAGTAACATTCATAATAAATATTACCGCATATTTTCATGAAATAACTCGTGTTAATAGCTTTTTAAAGAAAATGTGCCATCTGTACTTTCCATGCACCAAAAATTTTACCTACATGTTTTGTGCTATGTTGGAAAGTTTAGCAAAGCAAGTGAATGAAGCTTGGTTATGGAAGTGTTCTGTTTGTTTCTTTATGTTTTTAAGGTAAAAATTACAGGTGTTTTAACGGTCTCTATTTTAATGAATTTCTTGCTGTTAAGAAATGGTTTAAGAGACGAGATCACCTTTCTGTACAAAGTGTCAAGAGTCAAACCTATTTAATACAATGCAAATATGATCATAAACATGGTTATGGTAATAATAATTAATTATAGTTGTTAAAATGGGCACAATTGCAATAAGTTACTTTGGTAGTACAATAACTAGACTTGTTTTGAGATGCAACGTGTGAAAGATACGACTGGGCCACGTTTGATTAACCTCTTAACTGACTGTCATGTCCTGTTAACACGGATTTCATTTCTGTATCATAACTCTCAGAAAATGGTGAAGATCCCTACACAAACTGTTCTGTTAAAAATGGTTAGCAGGTGCATGTGACAAAATTTCTCAATTTACATAAATCTTTACTGCAATTAAATATGAAGTATACTTTAAAATGGTGTAAGTAATTAAGTTTCACCATTATATTAGAACAGAATTTCTGTTAAGCATCTTCCACCTTATTCTCTCTCTTCTCTTCCGCTCGCCCCCATTCTATGGCATTACACACTTCAACTCGATAAAAATTGGCCAGTGTAGTGATATTGTTGAAATGGAATTAATTTCTGCAGTGTTTTATTCTTGCTGTATGCTGTGAAGCTTAAGGTAGTACAGTTTGAACTTAATATCATGGCTGTGTCTTGTTTTAATATCTAATGTTCCCGTTCCCCAAAAGTTCTGCTACCTAACGCATATATCTGACAACCTGCGGGGAAGAAAATGATATGGCAATGAATTTATTCCTTATGGTCATTAAATTGTACATATATTCAGTCAAATTTTTTACATTTAAATTATTGATCTAGTTCACATTTTATTGGAGGATTGCTTTGCTTCTTCAGATGTTGACACCCAAGTGTGATATTTTAAATCAGTGCATGTACGTAGGTACCTCAAACTTTTAATTCTGACTGAACCATGTAATTTACAGCTGGAGAAAACTTCATCTTCATGTTACTAGTTGTTGGTATTTTTACCCTGCTCTTGCAATATGATGAATATTCTGTGATTGTGCAGCCTAATACTTATATCTGATCTGTATTTTCTTTTTCATTTAAATTATTACAAATTCAGGCATGATTTTAGAAAGTGAAATACTGATTGCTTTTCTCAACAGTAGGATAAATCATCAAGAATCAGTACATCAGTTAAAGTCACAGTGGAAATGTATTTTGATATGTTGACTTATTAGAAAATTTCTGTTTATTTAAATTCCATATGATCGTGCATAAGCCACATAAGATTCAAAATTCCTCGAACTGTTCAATTAAGCATTGACTGTAACACTGAAAGAATGTTGTATATAAAATGTTCACAATTTGAAATTACTGATTTTTTTTTCCAGAATGCATCTTGGAAATAAATAAGTCAATACTTTCAGCTTTTTAATATTGTAAAATGCGGCATCCAATTCTATTTATCCCAGCTTTGTTTGTATATAGGATGGTTATTTATTTCCAGGGCACAAGAACAAACCTTTTCTTTGTTTCATATAACCATACTTCAGTGTCCCCTTTTGGTTAAAACTATGGGGCTTGACAGGTTCAGCCTAAGACATTCAGTCATTATGATAAAACAAGAAGCTGGCCATAATTTGCTTTCCTGTCAATTTTTGTTGAACCTGTGCCGATTCTTCATGAATTACCGTGGATCAAATTATCAGAAAAGAGAATTGAGAAAGAAAGAAAGTTAAATAATTCAGTGCTGGTTATCTGGGTTGTAATTATGTGTGGGCTTGTAGGTAGATACCAGCATTTCAGAGAACACACTGCCTCTGTTGTCAGGTCAGAATATGAAGGCATCATATTGCTCCAAAATATTATTGTGTACCTACAAGCCCACATGGAATTACAAACCAGAAAACCATCTTCGCTGTGAGAACCTAAGAGATGACAAACAGAATATCTCTTCCGTACTGCAGGAAAGTACGCTAGTTATTCTGAATATGATTCTTTGCAAATGAAGGTTATTTACCTTTATTTTTAAAAAAATGTGTGATGTAAGTGAATGAATTTTGTTTTCAAATTTAATAACTGTGCAGTACATATATATCTTACATCTTGTACATTACATTGTTTTAACACCAATATGTTTTGGTATTTCCTATACCAGACCATGTGTTTTTAGATTTCATTTTATGCAGAATAAGTTAATCAGCTTGTGAGAGATCCTGTAATCAGTGTTCTTACAAATTTGTTGAATCATTTTTGCCATAATAAGATTTCACTTGTTCGTATGCACGTCATCTGGCCAGTGCATGACAGTGGCTATGAATTGTACCAGTTTGAACCAAGATAAAATTTGTAGTTTTCAAGTTTTAACTACCATTTTAAACAGTTTGGCTGCAATATTTTACAGTACCTGGTCAGTATAGTGACTAGTTACAGGCTGGATGATCGGGGTTTGATCCCCGATGGGGGCAGAGGATTTTTCCTCTAAGCCTCTGCGTCCAGACTGGCTCTGAGGCCCACCCAGCCTCTACAATGGGTACCGGGGGTAAAGCCGGCCAGGGCATGATGCCGACCACTCACCCCCATCTAGTGCCAAGGTCAAGAAAGAGAGGATCTATACCTCCACTCCCCCCAAACGCCTGTACGGCATGTAGTGGGACAAACTTTACTCTACTTTACCTCATATTCCCCACATCTGCTTACCTTTAAGCCTTTTGATGCTTCCCTCACTAATTATGGTTGGATGAGTTCGTTGTGAAACCGGTCGCCATTGTGACCTGTAATAAATATAAAATTTATGGAAGGAAGCAAATCTTGGTTCATCTAGAAAACTTGTTTCTTTATAATCTTTGTAGTAATTAGATTAATGCAGTTTTCTTGATGACATCAATTTAAAACAGTACAGATGGATCATTTTGATGTACCACTTTTGTTCTGTAACTTCATTGGTGCAAAATTGTGACTTCCATTGTTCTACATGCCGCAGGTCGTTTTAATGTAATTGGTGTTGCACGAGATTTAAGACGAAACATAAAATTTTGAATGGGTACTCTGGGCATTTAATTTGGTAAATAAGTGTGTGGTGGCTGTTAATACCTTTTTTGTATATCATGAACAAGCCAAGAGAAATTAAAAATTTTAAAAAGTGTAACAGAAGGTTGCTTGAATGAATTTTTATTAAATGTTTAGATGTTACGGATGACGACGAATCACTGGATTCACTGTGCTCAAGTTGGAGCAGCCATTTTATATCAATACTGAATAGTTTATACAGTTTTTGTTTTGCAGGAGTACGGAGGATCAACAGATAAAATAATTTTACTTTGAAAATAATGTTTTGGCTTAAAATAAAAGAGATAGACTCAAAAATTGCATGCATATATGTTCAATATTCAGCACATTAACATTTCAGATGCATCTTTGTTTTGATAGATATAGATATTGTCTGCTTACAGAAATATTAAATTGCGTTGATATATATGATCATATATATTGAATATAAATATAATGTCTGACATTGTTAAAGCATGGCCATGTATTATGAACCATTTATGCACTTAAATGTTTACAGTTTGAACTACATGTATTTTAATTGTGCCTGTGGCAATAATCAGTCTTCGACAGCCAAGGTTGTTGACTCATAAATATTAGCGATCACGTTTTCCCTAATTTTTGCCTCCTTTTAATATTGAATTATTTCATGCACTGAAATTTTCTCTGCTATTATTCTGCATTTTGGGCTTTGCATAAAACCAAGTTGAATCAAAAAACAAGTCAGTGTCCTGTTTATTTCTGCTGGTTTTTTCTCAGCTTTCAGTAATTGCTACTGATACCCAGTTGCTGGTGATACAAATGAACTGAAATCATATCAAAGCTTTTTTTCATTTTTCAGTGGCGTTCTTAACATATGTAAAATAATAAAAATGTTATATTTGTACATATTATTTAGGTTTGACTGATATGTATATAGCATTTTTAACATTTTAAGTTTGTACAAATTGTAGTTCAGAGAAAAAATAAAATTTGTAAATTGAAACATTACATACTTGAAATATTTTTTAAAAGCAGTATGTCTCATTGCACTTGTATTGCATTCTTCATACCTTCAGGTATTTGCCAAAAATGGGGAAATTTTGTTGTACCCCACTAATATCCTAGAACAGAACCTGAACTGGAGTAATGTAACCTTCCGACAAAATATGTGTCCTTATATTAAAATTGGTTTAAAGTAAGTAACCATGGGTCACCTTCGGTATCCAATACTTGAACTAGTGTGCTAAATGGATACTCAGCAGATAGTGGCAGGAGGTTATATGACACCATATTGTGAAAGCACAAATTATTGTCTTTTTTAGTTTTTACAGCAAAAGGAGCCAACAAAGACACTTCTGAGGTTCTTAACACTTTCGTCAGGGTGATGAGTTATTCAGTTCATACTGAAAATGATTTTTCATAGGATATATTAAGTATATATGTCCAAAACCACAAAAAAACTGGAAATTTGTGGAGATAATTATGACATTTCAGTTTTAAAATGCTGTGTTAACAAAGCAGCCATTTTCTTTCTTCGTCTCGTACGCTAAAGAAAGCTATAAAACTTTAATCGTGATGTTAGGTTAAGGGTCATAGCTATCAGATACGTTGAAATGTATTTACTCCACGTACCAAGAACTATCGTTCCTTTGATGACGCTAGTTCAATTTGTTAAAAAACTGATAGGAAAAGGGTTCGTAGAATAGTGTCCGATAACTTCCGAGAAAAATTACAAATCTATCGAGACATCGCATTCATTGGCTTCCTAGCCACCAACGAGATTATTGCTCGATCTCTGCAGATCGACTGTGCGCGTTGCAAACGGTTTCGTAGTTGTGCAATTCGATTGCGCTCTGATCGACTGGGTTCCTGTCACACACTCCCAGGGCCGGGGCTTGAAGCTGGCCTTTGAAACTAATAAATGTAAGGGGTACCACTGAACCACGAAAGTAAGACAGGGCTTTATTTTTCAAAGTGTTAGCCGAGCTAACGCGGTTAACATGAATGCTCCGTCCCTGATAACAACCCAGACCGGGAGGATTCCGTGACGTTCGAGAAACAATGTTCTTTCCTGTAGTAATAATCCACTTTAATAAAAATGTACGTCGCATCCAGTTATGAATAGAATAGTACAAAGATCTCTTTTTTCCGTAAAAAAGTCTGTCAAGTTAAAGCTATTATACTCGTTCAACTTCTTAATGTTTTCCAAGAAGTCAGCAGTGGAAATTTCTGGAAATCACCGCATCTATTATTATTATTATACGCACTTGTTTAATTACAGCCTTTTTTTTTTAGACTCGATGATTACGAGGAATGTTTCTCCCAGCAGTCTGTCATTAATCATAATTTAAATCGTAGTAATGCGATTGTACATTACAAGCCGTCCCTTACAGGCTGTTTCATGGAATGTTTCAGCATAAGGAGTGGGTTTCGTAATCACCTCGCCCATTACATAAACCTACATATTTCCTCATTACCAGTAACCACTTAAAGCCCAGTGGTATCTATTTATACCACCTCTTTAACAATCAATAATTCTTCATTTTCCCTAGAATAAATAGCGATCATTTCGTCATTAACCAATTGCTTTTTATAATGGAAACGTGATGTTTTCTTTTAAGTAGGAACTATTTTTTTTAATATAATTTACATCATTTGCGTTTATCAATATATAAATATAAACAAACTAAATGCGTTTATCAATATATAAATATAAAACAAAGTACAATTGATCTAGAAGAGGATAACTTTCCGATATTTAATGGACATCTGACGAAGGATTGCATTTAGAATATTACATTTAAATTTATATCAATTATACACCTGAAGATGGTTCATTGAAAACCGAAACATGTCGTGAAAATGATGATGCTCTAATTGTAAATCGAACATTTCGATAAAAAGAGCATCATTTTAATATATTTTAAATATTAAATGTTAATTATAGTAATGATATTTTAATATTTAATAAAATATTTTATTGTGATTAGACGGTTAAAATAAACAATCATTTACACGAGCTTTGGCTCCAAAGGGTTAAAAGCTCTTTATTCTGTAGGTCTAAATAAATTACGTTCATATCCATCGGAGTTCAACAGAAGACAGAATGGTTTCATTTCTATAATTTTACATTCCAGCTGTTTTTCTGGTAATTGTGCACTGTATTGGACACAAACCAGTCGTTACGTATTAATGGATTGAGGGAGTAGCACCTGTGGAGACGACAATAAATCTTCTTGACTATCTGAGCTACTATCAGCTTCTCACAAATGCATAATGGATTTGATATTTAGTCTACTATCTGTCAATAAATGTAATTTTTACAAAGTTCGAAGTCAGACGGGGGTCGACAGTTTAATTCTGACCTCACAAATTCTAGTCGTCTTTGTCCCAATTCGTAATAACCAGTTCAAAAAGTTTACCCCCCCCCCTCATTGTATTGGTTGACTTGTTTCTGACACCATCAAAGAACCCATATAATTTTTTTTCTGAATTTTAAAGTTATTAACATACATTGAATTTTATGAAAAATCAGGTTATCAAAGCGGTGAAGTTTCAGAGGTGATAATCATCATCGCAAGCACCTCAAAAACGTCGGTAAACTTCTACCAGAATACACAAACTAAAATACAACAAATTCAAACGGTTTATGCAAAATAATTCAGATTTACTTCTACGATCAATGACACTGCATTCTCTATTTCTTGGTTTAAAACGATTCTAAGTGTACACAGGAATCAATTTCTTAAACGTTATTAATCAACTGATCTTTGTGATAGTGAATTGTTTTGTTTTCTTTGTAACGAGGACTGAATTCTTAAATATTATCTAGACATGTTTCGACTTGAAATGGCTAAGAATTTTTGGTCAAAACTTTCTCAGATCTGATAAGAAATATACTTAAAATCAGTAAAAAATGTTGTCTCATTTTTATAATTACTTTAAGTTCTAATATGGTGTACGTCTACAGGTAATTTAGATTCAAGTACATCGCCTAAAATTCACTACAATACTTCCGGCATATTACAAAGAGGCTTGTGTTTTTGAGGGAATGTTACTTCATATCATGCAGTTCTCACTTACCAGAATGTTTCGTGACGACTTCTGTTGTGGCTGCGAAGGCTTCTGAGACGCCGAGTGACCCCGACAAATTGCTTTCGCTACAGAAAGAAGATAATGGAAGTGTTTCCCTCCCTCGTAGCTCCAAGCAAGGAGGGGGCTGGTCAGATAGTGCACTGAAGAGTTCTGGGAAAAAGGAATTAATTGGACCACCAGCTTGGTGCTGTATCCCCCCAAGAGGAAGTTGGCTTCATTTTTCCCCCCTTCCCCATGTCGTCTTATTCATTGTTGGGAGCAGACAATAGTTTGTGTCTACCCGCCCTGGTTCGAATCTAACTTAACCAAGTCTGTGCTCTCTGTATGTGATCAAGATTGAAGTACAGGCCTACGACATCAATAGGAGGTCTTGAAAAACGCAGTTCCCGGTTCCTAGTACGCACTATAGTAGCTACATACACGTACACTTCGACAAGGTTTTTTGCACACACCGTAAGCTTGGTGAAAATGGCGAATTTTTAATGATTTTTTCAGCACCACGAAGTATAAATTGGAATGGTTCAATCTGTTAAAAATTTGTTTAAAATTATTCCTTGTCAGGACTTTTTCCATCGTCTATTCTTTAAAACCAACGACGTTTCGGAGGCTGGTTCTCTATCCGTCTTCAGGTGAGAGGTGTCTACTATGTCCTGACAATGAATAATTTTAAGTGTAATCTACCGTCGTCAAAACCCTTTAGAATTGAATTTTATAATTGTATTCACAACACGCCAATTTTTCGTCTCAACACTCACATGAAATTCAGTCCACAGCCTTACATTCTGTTTCTGTAATATCCGTTTTAATATTTTCATCATATCTCCTTCGAATTGCCTCACGTAGTCTCGTCCACTCGGGTTTTTTTGAATGATATTTTGTATGCATTTCTCAGCCCTCCCATGTGGGATACATTTTTCCACCTATCACATTCACCTTCTTTATATGACTAACCTAATAATATTTTGCGAAGAGAAGACGAACATTAACTTCAACACCGCAGCGAGAACCTCGAATGTCTTATTTTGTTTCCTCTTGGTCCAAATATTTCTCACAGCACTTTCTTTAGGAATAAACTTCTGTTGTTTTCTCAGAAATATCAATTAAGCCAATTGTCCATACTTTTCCGTCCTCCCTCGCCCTTCCATCTCACAATATTCGATCATAATTCTGTCTTTAAGGGGATAGATAGATCGCTATACTTCCATTATCGAACAAAAATGCATATAACCCAAAGGCACCTGAATAGATAACCAATGTAGCAATATTTTGTGTAAGTCAACTTTCACATATTTTCAAGTACATAAATGGTTTGTTTTTACATATGTAATTAAAAATGTTATATCTCCCAGTAATCGATCATTAAAAGTCGACTACAGTCCACGACTGTAATCTTGAGACTTGCGGGGTGAGGAGGTGGGGGCGAAGGAGGAAATATAGCGTCTGCCTTTAACTCTACGTACTTCCTGCATTCCTTTCAAGTCTCAAGATTACAGTCGTCAACTATAAAAAGTGTTGTTTATTAGCGACTAACAAAATATTAAACAAACTATATTTATATATAAAAACTGAACTTTCGTCGAAAGTAGCTTTACCCAGCCCACAAGTTCTTTGTGATATTTTCCCCTCGTACCATCACATCTAATGCCTTAGATTAGGCCACGACCACTTCCTTCCATATCCTTTCCAATTTATTATTCATTAATCAACCTGTCATTCTATGCTATATAGTCTGAGGTCAGCGTCGTTAACCACAAAATACCTTATATCCTTGGACCAATAATTGAGTGCGTGTGTGTGCGTATTTTTGCATAAGTGTACCGACTTCCTTAGTCCATACAGGATAAGGATAATGACAAAAATACCCTTTTGCTTCAAATTTTACTATTCTCTACAAACCCAGCATCGGCCTTCTGAATGTACCGCAGAAATGTGGGATACAAATGTGTAGAAACAAAGCATTCATGTACTTACAAAATGTAACACTATATATGAGTAAATGTACAGTAGTTACGTAGTCAGGATTATCTTAGTGTTGTGTTCTTAAAATCGTGTTTGATAAATTTAGTTCAACAGTTGGTAGTGAAAATATGCATGAAAATTTACCTCTTACAGAGAGACTACTGCTTGTGACGTTAGGTTTTCACGGCAGTGAGTTTGTCGATTTTTTTTTTTCAAAGATCAGTATTCTGAATTAAAATTATGTAATGTAGTATAACAAAAATTGTTAAATTTTTATTATTTAAAGAATATAATACGATTTCATGTTCCTGCAATCTCAAAAATAATCTTAGATCGAGGTTATAATAACTGTGTCGCGCTACATGTACACAACACGCCTTCCTTGTCAGCATTACCATAGTAATGGTTAAAAATCCCATAAAGCCCAAAATCCCACAACAGCTGATGATTGCCAACACAATCATTAATATTATCAATGGGGCCCAAATCCCTTAACAACAGAAAATGATGACCAATCAACCAGCATTGCTTATTATATAGATAGATATAAGTTTCTAGGTTTATTGCACATTAAATCATCATCATCATCTCCATGGTTTAGCCAGTGATTGCAAAATGGCATAGCTATGAAAAAGGTGAAACTATATCAGAAAGACTGTTCCGTCTTCAAGGGATTTTCTGTTCAAGGAGCCCAGTCACTGGGGGCTTTAAATTACTGGTGTACCCTACCTCCAGGGGATAGTAGTGGGCTTGACTGGTAACCCAAAAGATGCCAGTCTTACTCTACATCACGTTGGTAGCGTGTTCAGAGGACATTATTAATACTCGCAACCTCCAAAGAAACATTAAATCTTAATGCGTTAAAATAACCTTTACGTGCGGTATTCTAAATGTATAGTCGCAACGTATCGTGCTGTACTGTTACGCATAGGTGTGAATTAATGTTGGCAGTCCTGTACACAACTATACTATAGCAGACGATCGTTTTTCACATGGGCCGATTTTGACATGTTTAACATAAAGAGCATAGTTAATAAAATCACAGAAAGGGTGAGGATTTGTGTTCTTGCACTTTTTTGTTATATTTACTGCTACGTAAATTTTTCATGTCTTAAGTTAACTTGGTTGTCAGGCTAAAGATGTGTTGTTTTCTGTTAGGGAAGAGATTCCCAACCGAACTCACCAGGACGAGGAAATGGGGAAGATATATTGGGTAAACAAGCAGCAGAGGGATTCCTATGTCCGAGATGCATGAAGGCATTTCCATGCCCAGAAGATCTTCAGTCTCATTATGTGACATCTCATGATGGTGGTGGGTGAAGTTACATAGAATATGTGGGAATGCCTCAGTTGCATGAGTTGAGGTTAATATTTTCTGTTGATTTTATTAATTTCCTTTGTGTGTATTGAATGGTGAGGCTCTAGAGTCTCATTGAAACATTTTACATATCCACCACAGATTTCTGTGCATGCTGCTACTTTGCCATTGCTCTTTCAACTAGTCTTGTCAGAATTATTCAGCAAAATAAGTGAAATTCAGCCTGTGATGATGCTATTTTCAAATGTTGTAAGCTACTGGAATAATTATAATTATGGTATGATGAGATGAAGTTAGAGGTATATTTATTTGAAATGTTACAAGGCATGGGTGACAAGTTTGATTTGTTTAGATGTTTTAGGTCAGAAAGAGAAAGATGTTTTTTTTTTGCTTTTAATTTTGGACAGATGGCGACGGAGCCATACGAGATGTCCCTGCTGTGACTACTGCTCTGGATTTTATGTCTCTACATCAGGAAGTGGGTGAAAGGTACAGACGCCAGGTATGAGAAACATGAACATATAGTCTAAATCATATTAAGCCGTTGTTACATAAATGCTTTGTATTTTGTCAGGTCAATTTGTAGCATTTAAAATCAGTATTTAATAACAGAATTTATTATGATGAAGGAATAATCTTTTACTGTAAGTGTCTATTCTGACTTTAAATTGCATTTTACTTGGATAAAATTTAATGGAATAATTTTCAAGGAATTATCTTAGATGTTGTTATATCAAATATTTGTTTGTGATATTTCAGGTTCTCATGGTGATGAATATGAAGAGGGTGTCTTCTGGGTTGTTGTGCCACGTAGTTGTAGTTCTGAAATATCAGTCAACTTCTACCAAGCTGCATGGCGCAACAAACCAGGAGATCGCTATATTCAAGTATTTCTTTGTTAGTTTGTAAGATAAAGAAATTGTGTTTATGTAACACCATGAAACATCAACTCTATGCTACAATCTCTAGAATAATTTGCAATTTTTCTGTCATTTTAGGAAGGAAACTCCACACAGGCTACTTCAGTTCTAGATGTACAAGGTATATGCATATTTAGTATTTTCTTCTTGTTCATTTTTGTCTGTTTTGATCCAAAGTTAATGTGATGAAAACTGTCATTGGGGGAGTATTCAGTATTCACTGTCATCCGATGTTATATAGTATAGACACTGAAGGCATAATTAGATAAACTGAAAATAAGAAGGATTCCACTCAATAACTACGTAGTTATTTAGTTAGATATTTTACTATTGCAGCTATTACAGACCCAGCTGAATTAAGGCAAAGACTGATAGAGGCACTTGAAAATGGAGCTGTGTTACAACAGGAGAAGGAGCGGCTAGAACAGCATGCAGCCCATTTGGCACACAGTAACGTCACCTTAAAAGCTGCGTCCGATGAGGAAGAAGGAAATCAAGCTGCACTCAAGGAACGTTTGAAGGTTCTCGAAGCAAAATTGTCTCACAGGTAGGTGGAATTATTGTATTTTAAGTTTTGCCTCTCTGTTATCTGTTAGTGTGTTAATGCTATAAGTATTTTCATGTAATTTCAGTAAATATATATTTATATATGGGAGATAGGCCCTACTTAATGGTACCTGCACCTTGTCGAGGTGGTGGGGCTTGAGTACCTCAGTGATCCCAAGAGCTATGCTGGCGGTAGCATGGCTACTGGTAGGGCCTCCCTAGCCAGATTGGTCAAGGGGGAGAGGTCAGACTAAGACAGGTACCCTGGTCCTCCAGGTTGGGGGTTGGTCGCAAGGCTAACAACCTTGCACCATAAAAAGGAAGATGTTTCAAAACCTCAATCAAAGCCTCGGACAGAATGGACCTAACAGAGGACCAAATGGAAGAGGAGAATTGAGGAGGCCATGGACCGAATACGGACCGGAGACCCATAGAAGAAGAAGATATGGGAGATAGGACATTTTCAGATTGATTAAGGAATTGGTTGTAGAAGATTCATGTTTGTATCCTTTGTAGTTTCTTTAATAAAAAATGTTGAATAAAAGAATTTTAAAAATTTAAAATAATTTCATGCATCATTTGTATGCAAAATGGTATGTACATGGTGTAATAATGCCAAAATATTGTGAATTGTGTAGTCAATAATAATTACAGTGTGTTGCACATAGAGTCCTGATTCAGAGTTTCCTGTTTTCTACAGTTAGTATTGCACATTTCTTTTAAAGTTTATTTATTATTTCTTTGAACACACAATTGTTCATTAGTAAGGACAGCTTGTCAGTCATTCCAAGATGCAGAGTATTATTTATGGCAGGAACGTTTAATTCTGTTGATTCTACTGTGTTTTGAACAGAAAATGTTTATTGTTTGAAATATAATAAATGCTAATGCTAAGATGAACTAGAAGCAGAGCTTAAACAGCTGAAAGACCGGTATGCTACTAGAGAAGTCACGCATGACAGCAATGAGGAGATATGTAATGCTGAAACCAAAAGGTAAATCTATCCAAATGTGGAAAGTGTACTAAGTTCTGGGGGATTACAGGCTAACTAACTAACTATGCTAGTAGAACCCAAAGGTCTGAAAATGGTAATACTAAAGCCTGCCATTGGACATTGTTCTGAGATAGTTCGATCCTTCTATTTTCACAGTTATGTACACATTTTCATGCTGCGTAACTGAATTTTGTTAATTTTGTTATGTAAGTTATCACCACTGTTTCATATTCAGGTAATATGTAGTTTGAATTCTGTCTGGTACATGATATACATACTGATATGTTTCCCAACACCAATTCCTTCCATGCCAATATGCCTCAAAATAGGCCACCACAGCTTGCTCTGTTATCCCTACTTTGCTACCAGTCATAATCGTCCTCACATCCTTCAATTGGTGTCGCATAACTTCAGGTACTAAATAACTGCAACAGCAAAATTTGCAGGTAATTACATTGTACAATATTCATTAACATGTGTTCTTTGTAAATTGCAATGATGTAGCATACTATGTAATTCCTAACTTACAAGAAAGTTATAAAATGTTTTCGCACAGTATAGTTGTTCGATTAACAAGTTCAGGACAGCCGTACATTATTAAGCTTTATGCTAGTTTTTGTCATGTGCTTGGCATCAGAATAATGTATCCTGACATACATCAAGATTCTATGATCTTTTAAATGTTGGCCTTCAGTGAACACCATTTGTGTTATGGAATTGTTACTTTTAGGTATTACAACCTCTGTTAGTCCCAGTATTTTTCACCTAGATTACATATGGCATGTAGCACAAGTATAACAATTATAAATTGGGGCCTGGTCATAGTGGAGGTCTGCAAATAACAAGGAGTTAACCATGATTCAAGTTATAGTGAATCTGTAGTTAATAATAATGTAGTTAATGAGTACCAAGGAATGTTATATTTTAGTAATTATGGGAGCAGTGATGGTTTAAATAGTATTAAATGTTCTTCTGGCTTCCTTTTCATGTTTCAGTCATTCAGATATGTTGATTTATTTAGAAATTTGTTTTTATTGTAAAAAAGCTCCGTTTGTTAAAAGGTTGCCGGGAGTAACAAGTGAGATGTTTGAACCAACTAGTCATTTCACAATGTTTATCATATATAGGGTTTAAACAGGTCAAAAGTATGAAATAGATATATGCTAGTAAATTTGGATTCACTATTATTTTAATATATTTTTAATAAGATTTCATAATATAATATTTTTAATAAGACTAATGTCTTTGTCTGTAGGAGGCTGGATGAATTGGAAAGTGTATTGAGGAGCCGAGATAATTTAGTCACAGAGTTACAGAGAAGTGTAGAAGCCCACAAGAAAGAAT
>NW_019060005.1:476490-500617 GCF_000696155.1 Zootermopsis nevadensis | reverse complement strand
GGAATTGTCTATGTCACAAACTTTAGAGCAAGAGTTACAAGTTCAAAAGAACAAAATAATTGAAGTGTTAGAAGAATGTCAACGAAAAACAGATGATTTCCTACACTGCCAGGATGAATTTGTTGAGGTATGCATATCTGTGGAGATGTTTTTATATATCATGATGTTTTTTTCTGTATTTACTAATGTATAGGTTACCTTTTCTGTTATGGCACATCCTTTCTACAAACATTGGTTTCAAGCAGGAAGCAAAACTGTTGTAGGCTCAGTGCTTGCGTTGTGTTATAAATTTCCCTACCCAGAGTTGGAGTCATGGCATTATAACCCAGAAGACAGCCATATTCATACAAGGGAGTTAATTTATATAAATAATTTTAAATTGTGTTATGTAACTTTGTATTATGCAAATAAAATATATTTGCTTAATATTTTTTGCTTTGCTAGGTAAAAAGGGAGAGAGACCAATTACAGAAACTGCAACAGAATGGAGCAAATGAAATAAATATACTGATTCAGCAAGCTGAAGAGATGAAAGTGAAGTATGATACAGCTCTTAAGCAGCTAGAAGAGAAACAGGAAGCTCATAAATCGGCACAGTTACGTTTTGATGCTCTTAGCAAACAAAAGGATATACTGACGAGTGAACTGATACACAAATCAAAACTTTGTGAGGAATATGAGAAGTCATATATGTCTTTGTAAGTTGGACAATTAATAAATCACTTTAACTAATAGGGTATTTATAATTTCATATCTTAATGTATCACGATGTGTCATCTTTCACTGTGAAGAATAATGAAGAATTCTGGATTATTGTGTTCTGATATAAAAAAACCAAAGATTAATAATCCCTGAAACTCTTATAGCTTGTTATACCCTACATACCATAGCAGTAGCCTTATGTAGTTTTCTTTCATATGAAACAAAATTTGAAAGGGAAAAGTTTCCCTCCCAGATTTTGTACCTGTTAAGATAGTTTGTGTGTTGTGTGAGTGAGGTTGGATATTTTGATATTTCTCCCAATCCAGATCTTTTTGAACTTGCTTATCATGCTTGATGTCTCCATCATCAAAGTGACTTATTCCCCTATTGATTGAGGTAGCAAGGACCTCTGAAATGTTGGTAAACTTCTACCAGTCTGCATGCAGCTACAACCCAGAAGACAGCCAACTTTGTACTCTCCACCACTAAATGTGTCACATCTTATATTTTGTTATGTTGTGTATGTGTAGTAATGGCTTTTACCTATGATACCAATTAAATAAATGTGGTGTTGCACTGTTATCTGTGATATTTGAAGGAAAGAGAAGAATAAGGAGGCAGAGAAGAGATTGTCTCAGAAGGAAGAAGAAATTTTAAGATTGGAATCAGAACGTGCAGAGCTTCTTGTTCAAATCGAAGCAGGTGAAGGTGCCAACACTGCTATCCAGCAGATTTCACAAGAAAAGGTAATGTCTTGACCGACAGTTTGTTACCCTTCAATGTCTGTGTGAGGTCTTCAAGCTGAGTAGAGAAAACTTGTTAATTTTGTTCTTCATGTTTTTAAATATTTCATGGAATAAATAATTCAAGAATGTTGCCAGTAAAATATACGCTGGAGGTCCAGAGGGGGCAGAACAGTTAAGAGAACAAGAACAGAACTCTTTTTATACAGTTCATTTAATCATTATAGGAATCTGTGTTTTTAAAGTACTCATGTCTGGGAATTTGGGAAAGGGTAGTTTTGGACAGTTGTTTATTGATGTTCTTACCCATAGTTCCTATGCACTTTTGCATAAAACATAATTTTGCTCTGATAGTTACATGAGAATAGAAGCAGTTACAAATTTTTAACACTTTACCAAGATGTGTCAACTGTGAAAAACACGTGCTCAGTAAGGTAGCTGTGGAGTGGTTTGAAACACTGAGTACTGAAAAACATCTGTCACCTAAGTTTTGTATTACTGTGATGGATGGAAATTTGGATATTTCTTTTAGGTGCTACTGAACAATGAGTTGAAAGAGCAGATGAATTACCATACCACATATGCAAAAGAAATGTCAATGAAATTGGATGATGCAACAACTCGAGTTCATGATCTTGAAAAGAAGAATGAAGACATTGCATTACAACTCAGTAATTATGAAAATGAGATACACACTACACGCACTGAACTTCAGGCATCTCAGAAAGAGGTCAGAAGGTTGACTGATGAGCTGAATAAGAAGGTAAGATTTTTAACTATCTGTACAATATAAAATATTGAAGACATAACTGGACTATGCATTGAGTCCAGGCAAAACATTATGCTACCAGAAAATAAGAGACTTGATATAATATAGATCCTGTGACCCAAAATGTTCTGCATTTTGGTGGGGAAGTCAATAAAAAAAATTTAGTAGCCATGGGTGCCATCAGTGACCAGTGTTTCTCATATTGAGCATATTTGTTTCATTCTTGCTGTCACTAATAGTAACTAACTGATCTGTACATTCCTGTTGGATTTTGATATATGGGATTACATTTTTGAATTTGCATGGCCTGAGCACATTGTAATTAAACTCTAATGAAAGAAGGATCTCTTGTCTTAATCTGGGCAACATTCTTAGTGTCATGTCCTTTTCAGTATGCCTTCACAGTTAAAAAGTATGGATTCACAGGTCTGCCAACATAAATGTTGGAGAAGTACTGTCTTACTATATTAAAAGAATGAAAAGTTTGAAGTTGAACTTAACATTTAGTCCACATTTGTTCAAGCTGGAAACATGGTTGTTTATACATTTCTACAATAAACTACACATTTCTTTTGCCCTTTTATTTTTAATAGGAAAGTACTCTGCAAGCTCTTCATTCTTCAGTACATCATCTTAAAAGTGAGAAGGATGGATGTCAGCTCAGAATAGCTGATTTGGAGGGTTTGTTGCAAGAAAAATCTTCATTGCTGGCTGATTACAGTGACAAAGTTAAAAATATGAATGATACTCTGCAAGGGAATGAAACAAAATTAGTTGAACTTGAAGGAGAAAATAAAGCATTGGAACAAAAACTCACAGAACACGAATCAAAACTTGTTCACCTCCACATGAATCTCAATGTAACAGAATTAAAACTAAAGGACTCTGATTCTAAAGTGGAAGATTTGGGTGCAGAAATTGAGATGAAGACTGCACGTGCCGTACTGTTGGAAGCAGTAAGTTTCATGTTGTTTGCACATTAATGTTTTCTTTGTAGTGCAACTAACATCAGTTTAGGTCAGTAAATTATTAGTGTTTGGAATACAGAAGTTATCTGCCTAGCACCTAGACAATAAGCTTATTGGGCTAATTTTAATCATGAAAGAATTTTTAATACAATACCAACATTTGATTACCTTTACAATGTAACATTAACTGATACCAAAATGAGATTATCGTTACCAGCTCAGATCTGCTTATAACATAACTAACTCCATGCAGCAGAAATTGAGTTGCTCGGCTGGTAAAGAAATTCCATACCATTTATTCTAACCCAAAGGTTCATTACTGTGTTCACAATAGTGTGCCTCTAATTTAACTACATAAATGCATGTAACTTTTCTCTCATTTGTTTGAGCTTTAAATTATTAACCCTGTTTATGATGTAAATGAGATTTGTGAAGTCAGACGTGTTTTTGTGCGTCAACTGATAACACTGTTGAGTTGCTGCTTGTTGGATCATGTGACTGCATGATTCAGCAGTTTCATTTAAAACAGTCATTGCAATTTAGTTTGTTTTATAGTGCAGCTTAATTGTTTTATTTGTCAAGAAGTCAGAAAAATAAATTTTCAGATCTTTTTGCAAGATTTTGGAAGAATCCAACTTTCTTGAAAAAATAGGGCATGTTGACGGGACGTGTTTCTTTCAGTATGATTCAACAATGAATTACTAAAGTTTCTATCACAAAGAGGTAACACCTGTTTCATAAAATAAATTTATGATATGGTTATTTGTATCTTTGTCAAAACAACTTCATCTGAAAATGCACTTCTGAAAGTCTTTTGACATGCAGATAAAAAATTTGAGATGGGATTGATCACCTGTAATCTGTGCAGCCGCCATCTGTGAAAGGCATGAATTTGCTCTGTCATTGGCAGGGGGTGGATTGTTTGTGTTGTCCAAGGTAGCCTTGTTAGCTATGTTGGCTGTCCACAGTTTGGCAGTTCAGATTAAATTGCCAGTGTGTTATAAATTCTTTTCCAAGCACTGGGGAAGGAAAAGTAATTTGTTTAGTTATTGGAACAAGTAGAATGTAGTAAATTACAGAATTTGATATGATTTTTAAGAACAAGGGTTGCATAACAAGAATGATCACTCATGCAAAATGCTGTGATTTCATCACACAACCTGAAAATAACTCAGTATAGAACGTTCTTAGTCTACAGTATCTTTGTGTTCATAGATTTTATCCTTTTCCTTTAGAATGTGAAAGGGGGGGAAGGTGTAATACTGGTACTTTACTATTGATCTTTTAAAATATAATTTACCTTTTGTTATCAGTTTTATATTACCTTGAAGATGCTGTTTTTGTGGGTTGTTGTGGTGTGTAGTCTGGTAGAAGTTTACTGGCATTTCAGAGGTAATCACTGTCTTCATCATCACCCTGATGATGGAGACCCAGACTGCCTTTTAAAACAACCTAGAAGACTGCCATCATCCTACTCGCCACCACGAGAACCTGAAATCTCACTTTATATACCTTGATTTCCATCATAACTGGTATGTTAAATGCCAAATATTACATTAGGTTTTAATTCTGTACAAGGTCTTTGCACTTTGTTTACATATAATGCTGTATTATGTATTATAGCTGCATTGTATATATGTATCTTATCCTGTTTCAAAGGAAAACACTAGATTAGGTACTGAAATCAGTTTACTGAAAGAGAACTTGAAAGAAAATGAAGAGCAACTCCAGGTTTTGGGTGTACAAAGAGCATCCTTGGAAACTAGTCTGTTTGAAATGGAAAAAGATGTAGTGGAGGAGAAAAAGCAGATTGAAGATAAATGGAAGAAAGAAGTGGATAGTATAAAGTCATTATTTGAAATCAGTCAAGTGGTAAGTGGATACATGTTGTACAATATAGATGGAAAACTATGCTAGTCATTGGGGTTCCCTGTATTACACTGAATTTTTGGCATAAAGAAACAGCCTGAGTGCAGTTTTGTGTAAAAAGGACATGTAAAGTGAAGTAAGGATGATGATCCTCTTAAGGGTTTAATGCTTATCAGACCTTTGGTTACAGAATTATGTAATTTAATCTTTGAAGCAGTGCTGTGCAAGCCCATGGCACTATGTGTGAAAATAAATTACAGCAAATAATACTAATTATTTTATACGTATGTATATAAATAAGGATTTTCTTTTTCCTATAGAAAATCTCAGAATTTGAAGAGGGTAAGAAATTACTATTAGATGATAAAGCAAAAATGATGCAACAGCTAGCAACATTAGAAGAACACTTAGAAGAGGTTAAAACGAATGCATGTGAGAAGGAGGCAGCTTTGCAGAGTCAGTTGTCATCTGTGACTTTTTCCAAACAGACAGCTGAAGAGGAATTAGTAAGTTTACTTGTTATGAACAAGATGGAGTAGCTCAGTAGTATACAGTCTCACTATGGAATGGGTGACTGGGGTTTGATCCCCAGTAGGAATGAGGGATTTTTCTTTAACCTCAGTGTCCAGACTGGCTCTGGGGCCCATCCAGTCTCCTATCCACTGGGTACCGTGGGTTGTTTCCTCAGGGGTGAAGCATAGTTGGGATGTGACACTGACCCACTTATCCCCATCTAGTGCTGAGGTGAAGAACGAGAAGGAGCTATACCTCCTCTCCACCCAAGCACCTTGACGGCTTGCATTGGGACAGTTTTGCTTTAATGACTATGAATCATCAGTTTCTTTCCAATCAGACCACAATCTATGAATGGTAACTCTTGTTTGCTTTTAAGAAATATTAGTGATAAGGTGTAAGTAATTAATTTTTATAATTACTGACAGCACAGTAACAAGTGTACTGCTTTTCCACCTCATAGACCCACTTGATTCCGGTTTAGAGATTTAATGTAATTTTTTCCAGGTGTCTTTGATTCCTCCTGACAAATTCTGTCTCATTTTTTTAATGATGTGTAAATATTTCCAGTATCACTGTTGCTAAATAATAACAATAAAAATAACCAGACATCTCAGTCAAGTGGTTAGTAATCCTGTTTCATATTGTGGAGGTCCCAGGTTTCATATTTCAGCCCAAGACTGGTTATCCTGAGATTTTTATGGCTTTTCTCAGTTCCTTCTGGCACATACAGAGATGGTACCTTAAATTAGGCCATGACTCCTTCCTTTTGTATCATTTCCCATTCATTATTCATTAACCATCCTATTATCTGATGCTGAATATTCTGAGCTCTGAAAACTCTTGTAATCCATAGGCCATTGTGCAGAATACAGAATATCCAAGTAGTGTCAAGGTCATGAAATATTGAAATAATGATTTTCACTGCTGTGCCCCCCCCCCACCTTATTATATTTTAAATATGAGATCATATTGTCAAAGGTGAGAGGTGTAAACTTCATTCATCAGGGTTTTGCCATTTATTGGAGTTTTAAGGAACATAATGCCCGTCAGTGACCAGGGTGTACTGTAATGTAAAATATTTTTTTTTCTGCATTTATCCTTTAGGTGGGCTTCCTGTGCTCCTTCCAAAATCAAAGTCAAAATACCTAAAGCAAAACATAAACATAGTAGTCATTTTTAAAATTATTTGTGACAATTTAATTATGAGGGATTTGGGATTTACATGGCAGTGAGTATGAAGAGGGCTGTCTCCTGGGTTGTAGTGCCTCATAGAAGTTCAGTCTGGTAGAAGTAAACTTCTGCCAGACTACAACACAGAAGGCAACCATCATCAGAATTCCAATCATGACTGATGTATTCATTTTACTTGTACCTTCTTGCATACAGGCTGTAGAGAAGTGTGAGTTACTAAAGCAACAGAAAGATAATAAAGATATGAAGGAAACATATGAAGTAGAAATTGAGAAGAAATATCAGGAATTGAAGGATGTGCATTCATCTCTTGATGAGGTAGCAGGAGAAAAATTAGGTAAGGAAAAAGAAATACACTGTGAATCCAAAGTACCACGAAATCTTGCGCATGCGCGTATATCGAATTCCTAGCAGGGATTTTCTCCTGGTCTGTGGACTGTAGTCACACTACCAAGCCACCAGAGGTGGGCTGTAATATTGGCATTTTATTAAATAGGATTATGGTTTCATTTTCCTTGAATTTCATATTTCAAAAATGTGTGGTTACTCCTATTTTTGGTCAGCGCTAGAAGCACAGCTTGCAGCCAGCCAGTCTGAGCGACAGGCATTATTAGAACGTTGCTGTGCAAATACTTCAGAGACTGAAAATCTACATAAAACAATTACTGATCTTCGTCGGCGGTTGGAAGAAAGTCAGGCAGCTTTGCATGAGCTTGGGCGGGAAAATCAGACACTTCAGGTAATTGTTTACAGATATATCTTTCATGCTTTATTGAAGACACATTTGGTAATAATTCTTGGTGCTCAGATGTGTGTTTTATATCTTTGAAGTTGAAATATTATTTTTATGTTACACGTTCAGCTGACATTAACACTGCAGTCTAGCAAGACAATTCATGTTTTTTTGTAATGTAATTTATATATTGCAGAAAAGCTCCATGAAAACAAGTAAGTTTTCCCGTCTTCATTTTATGTGTCTTGCAGCATAATGTGCCCTTAGACATTTTATCCCTCAAAGTTCTTCATAAAATCATTTCAGGATCCATGTTTTCTGGCCTCTCTTTGATATTCTGAAGCTCCCGTTTAATTTTCGGAACACCATTTGGGGTCCCTCTGTGTAAATTTTAAAGTGAAGGTGGCTATGACCCGATTTACATGATTTGTACAGAATTAACTGTCAGTTATGCAGCTGCATAAGTACATGTGTAATTTTGTAAAGTTTTGATGTGTACTAGAGTGCATTACCATAATTTAATTCTATAATCATTCTGTGTGTGTTGTTGGAAATAACTTTACTGATGCAATGTACTTTTTATTTAAAACATAGCTTGAACTGGAAAAATTGTTGTGTCGCAAATGGACCGAGGACTCTGATGTCATTAGCTGTAGCCTCTGCCAGAGGGAGTTCTCACTTATTGTAAGGAAGCATCACTGCCGTAATTGCGGACAGATTTTCTGCAATGAGTGTTCATCCAAGATGGCCCCCATTGCAAGCAACAAGAAACCCGTCCGAGTCTGTGACTCCTGTTACAATGAGTTAGGTAGCAAATAGTACCCTATGTTCAGAACTGCGGCTATTTTACATTTGTTCTAGTGCCTCTTGCAAAGGATGATTTTTTCCAGATGGACATTACAGATTATTCCTTTAAAATGGAATTTTTGTATGAAGAATAAGTCTCTAGATTCAAGTTGAGTGAGGCATTGGGTGGGCACATATTATGACCTTAACTAAAGCTACAGCTTTTTAGCCGTATATCACAAATATCTGTAGCCATTACTTTCCAGTGTCGCAGAAAGTTTGACGGTATGTATTTGTTGCTAGAGGGACAGTAACATTTATTATATATAAGCATTACATTATTTTTTTCAAATAAGTAATTTGGTGTAACAAATGTTCCAAATCAAGATTATTGTGTGCCAAATTATGCATTTTTGGAGAACATGATTAAGGAATGTGAATTATATGAGTGAATGAATAAATGAATGGATGTTTGAGACATTTAATATTCCTAAATACAGAGTTCTCTTTATGTGTTCTTATAGTTTATGCCTGTTTAACATAAATTCTGGTGTTTTATGTTGATTATAATATTTTATAAAATAATATTAATTAATTTTGTAAATTCCATTGGTATTTTGTTCATTATAGCTGTAATAACCTGTATATGTCTTGAAGCTTTCATAATGACTTAATGTGATAAAATCTTCTATGGTGACCTGTTGCATCAACTCAGACGTTTGCTCCAAACTGGTGCATTTAATCACCTGAGATTTAATCACATGTAATAATTTGTTTACCATCTTTCTAAATATTAGTAGATAGTCTTTTGTTGAACAGTACATCACCATTGTCAGCATTTTTCAACACTGCACTTTGTAGAGATTTGAGGTTTTCATGGTACTGAAGATGTCAGTTGTGGTCATGTGCTTGTGGATTGTGATACTGGGTGGTCTTATAGGTGGTTTAAACTTACCATTAATTGGAAAAGCTTCTGGGTTCCAAGTGGACTGAGGACTCTGATGTTATTAGTTGCAGCCTTTGCCGGAGCTTGTATATCACCTCCATCTTAACCCTGAAGATGGAGACCATATTTTCCTTCATAATATTGGTAACCACCTACAAGAGCACACATCATCACAACCCAGAAGACTACAGTCAACACTGTACGTTGTCGTTGATTTGTCAGTTTTTTGTGCTCTTTCTAATTTTCAATATCTTGGAAAGTTATAACCTAACTTGTAATATATTAATTTCTTCTTTGTATCAATATTCTAAGATTCGTATCACTTTGTGTTTGAAATAGGCTGAATAAATTGTTAAATGTTTCATAATTATTGGTAAATAAAACTTATAACTTTAGAACAAATCAAACATGTTGCTGAGCAGTGTAGCAAAATTTTGCATTCTTCTTGCACGTGAGAATTTGCAAAGTTGTCAAGATTCTAATGAGCAAAGGCAAGGATGCTGACTTATCTCGGTTTACACCCACCATACATTGTGATCGAGTTATTAGCTCTCTTCCTACATGTTCAGGAGGTAAGTGGTTTAAATATCAGCCGGAATACCAGCTATCTTGATTATGATTTTTTTTACGCTCTCTGGGAAAATTATGGCGTAGTACCTTAAATAGGCCAACTTTATTTTTTAATTTTGTAATGTCATATCACCAGTAACTGTTAACTGTGGAGTGGGCAAGAAGTAGTATTGTCTTCTGTTATGTGTCATAGTGTGGAATATTTACTCCTCTTAGGCAGTGATGCTTATAAACATCAATTTTATTTAGAATAAATGGCTGTAGATTTACTCTTTCAGATGTTTAATTGAATTTATTACAGACTAAAGGTTTTTTAGACTATATGTGATGTGTTGACCCAAGAGTGAAATGTAATTTTAAATTATGTATTTGTGTAATATTGATTTGGGGGAGTATGGTGTTGGTTGTCATGGCACTTGATATGTCTAGTTGTAAAAGTGAATTCACTTGGGCCTATAATTCGTAATATTTATTACTCCAGTATAATTGTGATTAGATGTATGAATGCCATAGCTAATGGTATATCTGATATCTGAAAGAATTTAATATTTTTAAATATTAAGATGAATAAATTTCTGTTTATACATGCAATTATTTTCAGATTTATCATTGGATCTTGGTTATGGGAATGTATGGACATTTGTGTACTGGTGTATTAACCCAGGAACTTCCAGTAGAGCAGTGCCACTGATTTGAGATATATTCCAAACCTATGCAGAATGTCGTCATGAAAATATTACAGTGGTCATTTGTCATCTGAGTAGAATGATCATAGAATTGCTTTCTTTGATAGGGAATGGAATATACTGAAAGTGTAGTTCATTTACCATTAGAGATTTCATAGGTTTTTGAAATCTTGTTGAGACTGTATACATTACATTATTTCCATTTGCAAGATCCAAACGCTCTGGTTTTACAATGTCATTTTACTTCTGTAAGATTAGCACATTAGGTTAATTATAACTTGGGAAGTGTGTGCAAGCTGCATTTTCATTTTGCACAAAGGAGTATTGTTTCCTGTTATTTCAGCATGATGAAGTACACAGGATTGGTAAGTTGTATAGTTTGTGCTTCATCAATTCCAGTTTCTTGTGAGTGTTTAAAATATGTTTTGTTTTTTGTTTTTGTTTTTTTGGAGAATGGTAAACATATTTTTAATCAAATACAAATTTAGTGTAATATTCTATATAGTGATTAATAGCACAAAATTAAACATTAATTTTTTTATGGTAAGTTACCAGAAAGCCAAAGATGACTGTACAAAGAACATTGTAGTTTAACATGAAAATTAATATTTTATTAATATGTGGTATGTAGCAGTCATGTATGCTTTCTCATCATCCAAAACCCAGGGTGAGTGAAAAGTTAAATATTTATGATGTGGCTGTATGTGCAGGTATCTAATTACGTCTTCTCACAAATACTGATAGAAGGAACTGAAGAAATTATAGACATGTTGCTATTATTATAAAAACATACACTCACATTATGAAATATTCTAGCTCTATGATGACATTTATAGTTCATTTATGAAAGGTGGGTGTCTTCTGTTCCCATTATCTGTCCTTCCTGTTACACATTTGACACAGACTGTGGTGACTATTTACCTCCCTCACTAATTGGCAGTACCCGTGTTATCCAGTACAGACTTGAAAGACATTTAGCGGAAGTATAGCATGTATATCTGTAGAAATGAGTTCATGGTTTACTGAACATTTGTATTTTGATAGTGGTAAGTACATTATTACATTATCTTTTTGACCAGCATTAGTTTTTCTTTGACACAGAAAATTGCTAACATCCCAAAATAGAGAATAATAATAATAATGCAATCTCTCTCATGCTGGATCCTTGACTGGTTGTTATAGTACTTGTTTGTTCCCAATAACATTGCATAATCACTTCACTGCCTCTAAATTATATGTTTTATCCAAATATGTTTTTGGTTATTAGCTGTCTAAGAATACATTTCTGATGTGTGACAATTCTTATATATGTGTTAACTGTCGAGTGTTTCAAAAAGAGTGATTCAGATTTGTTTGTAGTGGCATTGTCAGTACTGTACATGGCCTCTTGTCTGCAGTGATTTAACAAGCATATTTATATTAACAAACCATTGAAACTGCCTGTTGATTGCCTGGAATATTCTTGAAATAAATTGTACTGAAATAATGAAACTGTTTATGTACTCTGACAGTCATATATATTGCCATTGACCAATGTCTTATTTACCACAGTGGTGCTGCATAATTATCATCTGTTGCATCCAATGCATTAAACCAAACTCAGGATAATTTTGGAAGATTTTAAAATTTGAAAGTGATATCTGAATGCCTTGAAAAGGATCCCCTACAGTTCCAGCTTTCTAGGAAACTTATAACAAATCTGAAAGAATGATGCCTTGGTGTAATTATGCACCTGAAGATGTATGCGGAGTTAATAAAGTTCAAAACCTTAGTTGAAAACTGCCACTAATTTGTAAAGAGTCTGTTTTATTTCTTTATGCCAGCAACTTTTTTCCATTGTAGGAGATTTTATGATTTCTTTTAAATTACTAATTATGGAGAGACATGATTTAGTGAAAAAAACTTCTGAAATTTATTTGCTTTGAGTTTTGTGGTACATTTGTGAAATGAAAATTCATAGCAGATTGAAAATGGTGAATTTAGAGTTTTACTTATAGAAGTTTCAGTGTATTTGTTTTAATTTAATGCTGATAATGGTTTATTCTGCTGTATTATGGCAGAATACAGTTTTATGGTGCAAGTCTGTTTATGTAAACCTAATATACATTATATATTAGTCCCAATGTTATAACCAATTCTATATATATTATTGCTGACTCAATAATTAATCTACAAGTCAGTTTGACTTAAATTTCTCTTATGGTAAATTATATGTATAATGTGTAAAATATTAAAATTTGTTTGTAAATTATATTATTATGTTTTGGTATTCATACTAATAATGTCTTCACAATCAAAATATTCCTACATTATGAGTATTTATGGTCACAGACAGTTAACTCTTTTGGTTAGATTCAATTACTTTTTGCACTTTAAATGTTAATACCAATGAAAAGAAGCATTTTTAAGAGAAAATGTATGCATGTTGGAGATACCTGTATATGATTGTGATAGACAAAATTGATTTAAAACAAGGATTTTCATATATTTCCACAATATAACACATGCAAGCTTATATTAGTCACGACTATGATGTTTTAATTATGAAGATGACTGTCTTATGGGATGTTGTGCCATGTAGTCTAGTAGAAGTTAACTGACATATCGAAGGTGCCTGCTCCCTCCATCATCAGGCCACCTCGATAATGGAAGCAGCAGGTACATCTGAAATATCAGTAAGCTGTTAAATACCAGACTACATGGTGCAACATCCCAGATGACAGTTATCTTCATACTTGCCACTGTGAGAACCTGAAAACTCACAAAATTCATTATATGTTAATGGTGTATCAATATGCAGAACAAAATCATAAACAAGGCAGGAGGTAGTGAATTCTAATGTGATTGATGAAGAAGCACTGCAGGAACAAGCGAAACAATCAGCACAAGTGAAGACAAAAAAGTAGTTTATAGTTATTACTACTTTTTTAATATACTGTATATGCAGATATCCCATAGTGCAATGCAATAAATCATATCTGTAAATAAATATAATGATCTGCTGCCTAAATGCCAATCTCAGTCATAAGGTATGCATTTAAATTATAAGTTTGGTGACTTCATCTCTGTAGTCATGGCAGCATA
This sequence comes from Zootermopsis nevadensis, assembly GCF_000696155.1. The sequence continues at coordinate 487,054 of NW_019060005.1, read as the reverse complement.
GTCATGAGTGTAGAACAATTGATATAAACATTTAGATTTAATCGTTATTGATTAACAGTAATCGGTATAGTTGAGCCGATTCTATACTCACTTCTCTATTGACAGAATGTGTATTTTTCTGTGGCACATCTGTCAAGCCAAATCTTCATTTAGGCCTGTATGGGAAAACCGTGCCTAAGAATAATTTGTACATGCATTAAATCTGTAGCAATGTGTGATCCAGTCAGAAAAGTTCTGCATTCCAGTCCATAAATTTTGGTCACTCCAGCAATTCTTTTGCAGTTATTACGTCTGAAACGTTACAGTTCTCAGGTTGGGAAAATGATGGAGATTTGCATAAATGTAACAATACATCCAAAGTTAAATCAAATTTTATTAAGATGCACTCACTTGAATCTATGAACACTTAAATCAGTTTCTTACAAGATTTTTGAAGTAGATTAAAAAGTTTTTAAATAAATAACATGTTTACATTTCTTTTAATATAACTTTTTTAAGTACATGCTAAAATGTTACTGTTTTATCAATAAGGTAATAATGCTACAAGGATGTAACAATTGGTTAATTTATTTCCTTATTTGCCCAGAACCAAGAGAAGTTTTGGGGTTCTATTGGTAGGTATGAATAACTAAAAATTGTTGTGTAAACAGATTACTGTAATAATTTTCTAGTCAAAAATAATTCTGTGATCTTCAGAGCATCTTTGACTTATCATTCCATGACACATAGTATGATCTATAATCATGCAGAATATTAAACAAGTTTGTTAGTCCATACGTATTCATTTGTGTACTAAAGAAGTTACAGAAATGGTTTTAAAATAAAAGGACAAGTTATGGAATATATCAAAGATATGGTCTGAAGTTATACTTGCAGCTGTTTATGCCTAAATACAAAGTACTCATTATAAGAAGGAAAACAAGTCTCTGCAAGATATGAATATTGGGAACAGTAAATATTGTAAATTGTATTAAATTGATACTATTCTTCACACTAGAAGTTTAAGATACACTGATGCTACTGCTGTCATTTTGAAATGAAATGAAAGCTTGAACATTCCTTCAGGAAATGCTAAAGAGCAACAGAAAAATGTTTACAATTGAATTTCTTTAGTTTTCATTGTTCTTCATAAATTGTGATATAGTTTGTTTATTGTTGTTATCTGAGGTTTTTGTTACTAGGAGTTCCAGTAGTATTTTCTTGAGGTTCCACAGTACCGACATTTTGTAAATATCATGATGCATGTTTAAATATGTCATATTGATGTGGAAAAATAGGATTCATGCTAATCAGTATGCATTTTTAAGGTGACGAACTGCTTAATGTAAATACTTTTACAGTCTGTACTTGTGTCTGTAGATCAGTAGCCAGCCAAGGTGGTCTAATTATTTTCCTTTTGTGGGAATTTAGAATTGGGAGTGCCTCCAGATGAAGATATACGTGAAACCCTTCTTACAGCATTTATCAATTTACGAGCTTTTGTAGAAGAAGCTGATGAAGCAGATGATGATGAACCTGTGCTAATGTTAGTTCCAGCACTGCTTGGTGTGTGAACAGTTGCATCACCAGAAGGCACATCAAGTTTCTGAGAATTTGACACAGATCCGGAAGATACTAACTTATATGTTTGTTGGGGAGATGGCGTCATCCTTGGTCTTGATAAAGTAGCAGACAACTTTCTATTACGAGGAAGTGGAGGTTCAGCTCTCTCTGATAGCAAAGATTCAGCAGATGCTCTAGATTGAGTCACTGAACTGCTAGGTCCTGGAATTGAAGATGTTCTTTTTGTGGTTCCTAGAGTTCCAGATATTTTCTTTATAGATCCTGAAGAGCCAGATGTTTTCTTTACATGTCCCGTAGTGCCAGGCATTTTCTTTATGATTCCTGGAGTTCCAGGTGATTTCTTTATGGTTCCTGGAGTTACAGGTGATTTCCTTATGGTTCCTGGAGTTACAGGTGATTTCCTTATGGTTCCTGGAGTTACAGATATTTTCTTTAGTCCACTTTTCTTTGCTTGTGAAGATGGAGTTGAAGTGTTGTCTACCCTCACCTATCAGTAGTAAAACATAAGAATGTATATTACTTTAATAAAATATTTGTTAATCAAAAATAAAATGTTAAATAAGATATCCTAGATATCGGGGGCGTTCTTTTGATGACTGCGAAACATTTAAGTTTTACCAGTGATGAAATGAGTAGATAACATATTTTTTCCACCACACACACAACAATTCTATTCAATTTATTAGCACAGTTAGATGTTCATGTAAATCTGTACATTTTGTTCCAGGTGACCCTACTCAGACTCTTTACAATACACAGGGTCTTAAAATCAGAAGACATTACATATAAAAGTTTATTACAAATTATGTTGGTGAGTCTAACACTTTCAGTTATCTAGGTAAATACTTTTTTCCTGTAAAATACATGTTTTGATATTTTAAAAAAATTCATATTCTCTGTTAAGTATGTGCAGACATAGTTTTACCTTCTTACAGGTGGTATCTACAGGCAGTGGCTGCACTTTCAACATTGACATGGCCTCGTTGATACTGCGCTTTGCAAATTCCAAACGACAAAAGATACCATGTTTTTCAGTCAAACTCATTCTCTCAAGGGATCCAGACAGGATGCTGGTGGGGCTGGAAGATTGTCTATGAGTTGTCGTGTCCCATGTTTCATGAAGTTTCATTAAATCTCCTGTGCTGTCACTCCTAGAGACAGGGCTTACAGAGCATGTTGACAATTCCTGGAAGTTTTATGAAGAAATAGCTGTATATTATAGTAACAGAGCACATGATCCAGCCTTCATTTAAGTATATAATCATTTTCAAGGATACAAAAACAACTCATCATTAAAACCTCATTGTTTATCAGTAGTGAATTCTTATCTAGAATTCAAGTCATTTGTTAATATTAATGTTAATTAATTAGCACCTCTCTTCTGATTTTATGAATATACTGTCTTTTGGTATCACGTACAGTATTCTCACCACAAATCATAGTCCTACTTTTTGAACTTAAAATGCACAATGCCTCTATAATTTAATGCAATTTATATGACTAAAAGTAACCAATAAAACATTGTTTGTGCTTCTTATTGACTTTCCTAATACACGTACGTTTTACTACAATCACTTCTGACCAACACTTGCACTGTAACATCTTATTTTATGTGCAGTGTGAGTTGCCACATCAGCTTTACTGTCCATATAACAACAAATTGTTGGAGTAAATAAAATATTACTGTCACATAATTCTAAATAAATAACCAGTACTACAGTGTCAACTCACCATTTAATTCAACCATCACAGCTTTCATTGCCAAGAATTACACCAGGTGACAGACAAAATCAATTTAACTGTCCAAACATTTCCTTGAACAACAAATATATTAATAATACACACCATATTGGATACTGTCCGAGGAAGCACATTCTTGTTATCTTGCTCAGAAATTTCCACAGTTACAGTCGTGGATCCAAACTGCTTTGAAGTGGATGAACTCGTTAGTGGAAGAATGTCAAGAGATCGATGATGTGAAAGATATGGTTGTGTGTTTCCAGGCAGGGAATGCCTTGAAGTATCTAGTTCTCCGATACCAGGATCTGATGTGATATGCAGCACTCTGATCATGACATCCTTGACAACTGCAGCCACTTCTGGTGCTAATGGAGGCACAAGAGAGCTCCCAGCTTCCTGCACACTACTTATGGACTCCTGCAAATGAAGTCCAAATTTATGCATGCGCACGAATCCAGAAATGAGTTCCGAGGCACAAGATACAAATGTCAAGGTCAGCACATCTAGTCTAAATAGTTCTGTCTCCAATGTCTAATTGGGATAAAACCAAATTATTATGTCAATGTCAGAAACAGGTGTCTTAAATTCAGCACATTATAACCACCTTAACTTTGTGAGTTTGGAGGTTCTCATGGCAGCAAGTATGAAGATGACTGACATCAGTAAACCTCTACCGTGTTGTGCCACGCAGTCTTGTAGAAGGTTGCTGATGTCAGTAAACTTCTAACAGACTGCATAGCACAACTCAGAAAACAGTCATCTTCGTCTTAACTTTGCTAATTGCCATTCCTTCTCATACACTTCTGTTCTCAAAATCAGTACTTATACTATTTCAGGCAATTGGTGCAGACTTAAAACAGAACTGAAGATTTCTGTCTTCTGGGTTGTTGCGCTGTGTAGTCTGGTCTAGTCAGCGCAACAACCCAGAAGACAGAAATCTTCAGAACTACATATAGCTACCATATGTTTAAAAACAATTTACCTGACTGCCCTGAGCAACTGGAGCACTGCCACTAATTTGCCAGAATTCTGCCTGGGTAGCACTTTCTATAGGAGGACATCGGCATTCTCCTACTACAGATTCAAGAATGGCTCGTAATCCAGAATGACCGCATGTAATTTCCACTCTGCATTCTGCGTTCTTAAAGCCATCAGCAACCGAGTTCAAACTGCTGGTAGATGTAGACATGGAATACTGCGTTCTGTGTTCACATTTGTCAAAGTGTCTAAGTTTGAAGCCTATTGAACGCAGTATATTCACAAGGTCACCCACATCTGGAGGGTTTGGTAATTTAACCTAAAATCAGTAAACAGGTGGTGGATGTACATATTTTGTGAAGTGGCTGGGAAAGTGACATTTTTGGTCATAAGGATTTTTAACTCGGTTATAAAAATTCGTGATTCAATTGATGTACTCAAATAATGATTTGAGTACTGTTACGTGACTCTTCATCCGTTAAAATAAAGCGTTGCATTTACATCACATGATAACCCCAGGAAATGAAAAGGCTCCAACAGTTCGTATTTCAACTGAAGGCCAATAATGGAAGTATAAAAACTTACTTTTACGATAACTGAAAAAAATTAAAAGGCATAATATTATTCTGGTACGTGTATTGACTTGTGCCTATTGCGTCACCATAATTAAAACAATGTGTTCGGAGTAGAATGGATTATGTATTTCTATTTTGAAACAGTTTTAATTCGTCTAAGGATTGTATTTATAATACGGCGATGAGTTCAGTAAAAATGATTTTTATAAAATAAATCTTAAAGTAAGTTGAAGATTAGTGAGATTGGGTACGTTAGTTTTTAACCTCAAATACTTTTCGAATCAAGCGATGTGTATGCATGGTCACTGTACTTTGAAATTGTTACGAATATGAATTGAATATCCTGTCCGAAAACAGCTATGGAGAGGAATTTAGAATACGCCACGACACTTTGACATGTGTCGACCAGCCGTTCATGTACGTTATACCGCGAAGATAATGGCCACAGTGTCGTGAAAACGGTTTGTAAATATGCCTTAAAACTTTAACTAAAAGACGCCTAGCCAAGTACCAGGTCAGAGATGAAGATTTCCACGCCAAATGCATTCTGTAAACACTTCTGTTGCTGTAGTATATGAATATTACCAGAACAGGAATGACAAACATTCCCACTAAGCATAAAATGAAACATTTTAAATTCTCATATAATTTGGACTTAGAGACCTTTTTTTTATAATGTCTGAGAGGAGCTGACAATGTAAACAGTGTCATTCCATGGGCTTTGTGTCTTTTATTCATAATATTCTGTATTTGAATGTAAAATGTTAAAGGTGTCTAAATGTGCATTAAATTAAAATTACTTACCTCCTCCTTTGCAGAGTCGTCTGCTGACCATCTGAGAATGGAATGAACAAATTTGCGTCGAACTGTTTTATAAGCCGTTGAGAGTTGCTTTTCTTGTGGAGTCCCCATTTAATAACAGGAGTACAGGTCAGTGCTCAGGCTGCAGGTGGTAATGCCGTTTGCACAGCTCCAGCAGTGTCTGCGGGTTGCCTACAACAGCAGTGCCAAAGGAAGCTCCACGGACGTAGACGTGAGTAGACACAAATAATAAGAAATGAAGGGGCCTTATTGGACGCTATCGATTTCATGCGATTTGATTTGATCTGTTCACAAATTTGCCGCCATATTAAAATAAATGACGTTCATGAAGCGCGCCTTGGCTATTCCGTGCGTCTGAACTGAACTACTGATCTAATAATTCAAAGAATATTTTCATTGTAGCCTCATTACACAAAATAAACATTTAATACCTGCCAGATTGTGCAAATAAGACGAAAATATGTGTATAAATTATTTAAAACACGGCAACCCGTCACTTTCGCTTAACTTGTTCAATAATACTTCTCGTGTTTAAAACGTTTATCGATATACGTATGGTATTTTACTACCAAAGTTAAAATAAATGTCTTTTATTTTATAAGTTGCTTATAGTAGCTGAAAACCTGAGTCGACCTGCAGGAACTTTCACTCAGAGTGCAGCGATGTTTGGAAGTAGGCAAATTTACCTACGTCCCCTGCAATGCACCTTACTGCCTCCAACATCAGGACGATCACTCTGATTATGGAGGCAGCAAGGACCTCTGAAACGTCGGTAAATTTCTACCAGGCTACACGGCGCAACAACCGAGAAGACTCACGGCCATGAAAACCTCCAATCGTACTCATCCAGTATCGTTCACGTTGATGCCAGATTTGCTCCGAAAACGTAACACAGAAACGAACCCTACCTCATCCTAACCTGTCAATTGTTGAAGATTTAAGTCTTCTGGGTTGTTGCGCTGTGTAGTCTGATCGATGTTAATCAACGTTTCAGAGGCAGTATGACGTGTGAAAACCTCAAATCTTACATGTCAATTGTTATATATGCACTTTGTAGAAATAGTCGTGATTCCAGTGGTCGTTATGGAAGTAGTGCCGGAAGAATAGTACAATTATCTGTTTTGTAGGTAAGAGATACGTAGCTTTTTGGATGTAATGAGGAAATTGACGCATTTTACCTGTACATCCAAGTACAAGGAATAAAACTGCAAAGTATGCCTAGAGACTGAACAAGTCGTAATGAAAATATTATGTGTCGCTGGCCGTAACAGAACTCAAAATAATTCGTTTGCTTTTTGCTAGAATACCGTCTATAGTTTCCATTGCGGATATGAGAGCATGTTCTATTATTAGTCTGTATCGTGAACTGGGGCAATGAATCATTCCTGACGCTCAAAGCAACAGTGGAACGGCGTTTTCTATTTCACTTCTACCATCCACACTTACTTGATAGCCGATTGCTGGTGGAATGCTGTATGGTTCTTTTTATAGTTCGAATTTTAAAAAAAAAAGTTTTTGTCGTCTACGTGGTATATGCGTAAAAATGATAGACTTTATGTGATATCGAATGTTGCTTCTGATTCGCATTTAATCAGAGTTTAATTTCCTTGTGTCGTCAATGTCATTATTCCAAGATAATTTTACGAAATTATATCACGTACTTTTTTCATACGAAACTCTGATATATTTTTTTAGTTGTTATCGAAAATACAGAATGAACGTCTGGCTTATTTTGATTAAATCATAAATTTACTGATTCAGTTTCATTCTTGCTAACTCTCGAGGTTAAGTAACTGGAAAGGGAATTCTGGGAAATCTGTGTAATGCCAACTGAAACTTCGACTGACGTAAAAAAATAGATCTGTCGCGGGTGATATTAAAATGTAGTGCATTTAATTAAATATTTACTAATATAGCTTTCGAAACATGACGTAGGTCTACCAGTTAATAATGGCGCCAGCATCTGTCTTTTTTATCGCATAAAAGACCTATAGACCGTGTGTCCGTCCAGCCCCGTGTTAATTATCTTAACGACTTTCACCTGGTTTGCCTTTGTCGTTTTATAACCTTAAAACACGTCACAGTGTTTTTCTACGCGTCACTTCCGAGTAATCGTTTATAAACTCTGACACCACTTCATTATACTGGTAATGCAACGACGTGGAGTGGAACGCGAGTAATCGATACATTCTCTTCTTTTAACTTCGCCTACATTCTGTCACCGTAGCCACAGAGCAAAATTGTTTCACATAAACGATTACAAGGTTATGATCAGTATCATTGACTGCAAGTTATCATGATTTAACAGTTTAAAGGACTTTAATTAATGAGTGAATCGACATTTTCTCCTGCTGTTCTGGTCTTTTGACTCCTGGGATATCGCTGCGTGTAGTCTCGTAGAAACTGACCGAAGTTTCAGAGATGCGTATGCCTCGATTACTAGGTCTCGACGCTAACATCCCAGAAGAGTCTTCATATTTGTCGCCGTGAGAACCTGAAATCGTACTCCGGTCTGTTGTTTTGAGATTTAGAGTTAATAGCAAAGTGAGGATGACAATGAATTGTTTCGGATTACAATTTGTTATTTTGGCCCATTTTACAGCGGCATCCCATTGTTTGCTTTGTAGAAGTAAAGAAAGCGATTGGGTGCGTTCAGAATAAACATCCTGAGAGGTTTCATACAAAGCAGGAGATTAGCTGCGTCGAATGTTAAAATTATTTAACGTTTCGGAAAACGTTTAAGCTATCTTCAGGGCGAATATGTAATTTTTCCTTTTTTTAGAAGCCTTATACAGACAGGTAATGGACGGAGATTTGGATTTCATGGATCTGGTTTTTGGATCCACCAACCACTTGCCGTACAGAATGTTTTCAAAAACGTCTAACCATCACATAACCACTCATAAGATAGCAACCGTATTGTTTGTCTAAACATTAGATAATATTCGATATTCTCGAAAGTCGAAGTTGAACACTCGATTGGAACCGCGGAAGTGTTTCCATCGTTAATGACAGACCATTCAATTGTATAGGGATCCGTGCCTTGCGCTTTAATCGTGAAAGACTGGCTCCAGACTGTCATTACTAGCTCACACTTGAAGTGGGGGTAATAATGCATGCTGTTTATCCGGCTGGCTTCTTGCCACAGGATTGCTCATTTGTCAACAGGATGAGCGCCTGCTGAGGAAGCATGTTATCCGTTCCGAGGAGTATATTGTGATGAAGGAAATGTAGGACTGAGTTCTTAACGTTTCTTCAACTCTCTCTACACTCAGCTGGTAGCTCAGCTCTGTTGGATTCAAAGATAACTTACACATGACTATTTAACAGTGAGTTGTTAACTGGTAATGGGTAATGTAGCGGATCAGGATAATTATGAATGAAAGAGGCAAAGGATTTAACGTATATCTTGGCATACTGATACTCCATCAAGAGAATTTATGTATCAAAAATTACGTGATTCTGTTTGCACACATCCATAACGTTTGCCTACCTTGAAGGCGGAGACATATGTTTCTCCGAAACGCTGGCATCCACCGACGAGTGTACACGGCGCCAAGACCCAGAAGAATATTATCGTCACCACCACGAAAAATCTCGAATCTCACAAACCGTTTTAATATTGTTTCAATTTAGTAGGGTTACCTGTAACGTAGAATTTGTTCTTAGGACCCGATCTTCTTGCACATGCTGTATATATATATTTTTTTTAAAAGAGCGCGACTTCCTGTATATATGAATTGACCGAGATTTGAGGTTCTCAAGGCTGCGTGTACTAAGATGGCTGTCTTCTGGGTTATTCCGCTGTGTAGTCTGGCATGTTTGCCGAAGTTTCAGAGGTGCTTTCAGGAAATGAAGGTTAAGATTCTCTGCTCCTGGGGCAACTCCCACAGCCTACAAAAACGCGCACATACGAAGTCGATTTTTTACTCAAACTCGCTGTTATATCGATACATGTAAATTGTTCAGATCTCGATATCGATCATCCCAGTTAAGGTTTGGTTTGTCTTATGTCTCTCCAGGCAAATGCCGAGAAGTGAACTGAAACAGGTTGTGACTGTTTTGTTCGAGAACAGCGAGGTAAAATAAAGTCATTCTCTCATAACGCTGTTTTCGTAACGCGAATTGGCTATAACGCGTCTGATTTATAAGAGAAAGCTGTTTTTCCGTAACTCGGGTGCATGTTGGGTATAGCGTTATCGAAATAAAGAAAATAAAGAAATCCAGAGAAGTAAACCGTGAACGCAGGTGTGAAACGGGCTCTATTTTTTTCCTGTTTAAAATTATCATAAACACAATTATTATTCTAAAGTAATACATCGCATTAATAATATGGCTAACTGCTGTGGGAAAAAATATATTCGTGATGGTGGAACCGAAATCTCTACCCCTAATATCTTAATTATAATTGAACTAACGGTTTATATAACACGATTTTTAATAACGCGGCTCTATTCAGGAACGCAAATGTCTCGTTACAGTATAAATGGCTATATTCGGATCTGAGAAAGAATAAATGACAGAAAACTTAATTTTTGTAATCCACACGAAATGTAATTAGGTTGATAAAATTAAGGATAAGGCGAGGCACGGAAGAAGTGATAAATGCACTCAGGATCTTTGTCGGAAAAAGGAAGGGAAGAGACTACTTGGAAAACATAGGAACAGATGGAAGAAAAATATTAAAAAGTATCTGAAAAAAATAGAATGGGATGGTGATAGGTTATGGACCTGTGGCATGCTCTTTTAATGGTGATGATGTTTTTTTTCCTGGATTTTGGCGCCGTGTAGACTCGGCGGTGGATGCCAACTTTTCGGAGAAACACGCTGAAGTGTTTCAATCCTGAAGATGGAGACAGTATGTTTCTTCGAAACTTTAGTACCTG
>NW_019060005.1:457236-469507 GCF_000696155.1 Zootermopsis nevadensis | reverse complement strand
TGGTGGGGTTTAAAAGAAAATGGAACTCCGAGACAAATTAGTTCCGCGACCCAACCAAGAGACCTCCCGAAAGTGAGATTCTTTGCTCTGGAGGTAACTCGCATTCATCACTAAGTCTCTGACTCCTAAGGAGAAACAACTGTTAGCGAACAATGGGTACAAACTTTTGATTTATACTTCACTTTATCCATCACAGTCTCACCCACTGTCTCCATAAAGATACGAAAAGTATCGTTGTTTGCTCTATGCAAACAGAATCATAAAATTAAAGAAACAAATACTGTTTCAAGCACAACAGATGTCACTAGCCCTTTTTTTTAAGAAAGTATACGCTAAAACAATATACAGTCGATGTTAGAGGCGTTCAAAATATACGAAGCGTAGTAACGCTCAAAGTGGAAAGAAGAGGTTCGATAATTTATTGGTGGCAGAGGCCCACCGTTTCCAAGACTCTTTTACGTCTGGCTGCAACTTCAGTAAATCAATCCGGATGTCAGGAGGTTAAGAACTATGAACTGGTGAAGGCCAGGTACGTTAAGCGACTAGTACAAAATTTTCGAAGCTGATATGAGGGAAATTACTTTATGTTATTTTTATGATCTCTTATCTGCACATGGTTGATTCTTAAGTTAGAAATGGCAGTCTTCTAGGTTGCAGACCCGTGTAGTCTGGTAGAACGATGAGCATCATTATATTAATAATGGAGACAGCAAGGACCTCCGAAACGTCGGTAAGCTTCTACCAGACTACAAGTCGCAACAACCCAGAAGACAGCCATCTTCGGTCTCACCGCCGTGAAAACCTCCAAATCCTACAATTATCCGGTTAGCAACGTTGTCGATGACTTGGGAAATGACAGTGAATGTTGAGCAAGTGAGGTTATGTATTTACAGTAGAATGGTCTCTTAGGCGTTTGAAACCAATAATTCAATTTGTCGTTGATTAGTAGTCGTGAGATGTACAACCGCAGACTTCAGGAAAGTTGCCAATCTGTTGCCAGTGAGATACTTCTTTGAAGATTTCTGTCTTCTGGGTTGTTGCACTTTGTAGTCTGGTCGATGTTAACCAACATTTCAGAGGTCATACTGCCTCCGTCATCAGAGTATGAAGATTTCTGTCTTCTGGGTTGTTGCGCCGTGTAGTCTGGTCGATGTTAACCAACGTTTCAGAGGTCATACTGCCTCCGTCATCAGGGCGATGACAGAAATCTTCAAAGAAGTATCTCACCGCTGTGAAAACCTCAAATCATACAGATACTTCTTTCCTTTTTGTAAGAAATTACTAATTTCCTAGCGGAGACCGTACTTCACTGAGCAAAGTTGGGTGGCAAGTGATTATTTAAATCAAGTGATAGATTTCGCAACCCCGGATTTAATTCCTCCATGCTCCATATTAATTTCCAGTTGCCTCTGTCTTCAGCCCTGAAATAAATCCATTACCGGTAAAACTATCGCTCGCTTCCTTACTGACAATCAGCTTATTAAAAACGATTAAAATGAAAGTTTTAGATATTAAGTAAGTATTTTGTGCGATGTGCCATGTTTTTAGGTCATTTTACCAAATTACGTCAAGATCTGTTCATGAGTTTAATAAGTGAAACATCCGGGTGGATCCATGTCAGTTTTACAAACGTCGTTCAAGGAACGCACGACAAGCAAATATTGTCCTTTCTTATCGAATTAGCAGCGTAATAAATTAAATAAAGACTATTTCATGTTCTTTCGTCTTTGAATGTTTCTGTTAGGTCTCCTTGTTAAGCGTCCTCTGTCTTCTCACAAAATTTAGATGTAACTGTCCTACTACATTATATAATTCTAACAGCGAGCAACACACCACAAGACAGGATTCTCTGAATGGAGGCTCTGTGCATTCAGTTCATTTTCTATCAATATTCCTTGCTGTACGAATTTGGATACATGCCAGGACTTGGCAAAAACTCTTGCACGTTCGACTGCTTAGATATAAAGATTTCGTGTTACGTTAAGAGTCGACGGGAGATCATGTAATGAGTAACTTCCCTCTTTTAGAATATCAGTATTCTGCGGCGTTGAAGCAACTGAGCCATCGCTGAATATTGTTTGTTTTCGTGAGCGAGTTTTATGGAGATCCCCCGTGAATCCCCTTTCTTAATCCATGTTCAATATAGCAGTTGGTTGAAAATCTCGGTTGCAGATCGACTTCTATTTCCCCCTGCCCACAAACACGCAACTGTTACATAACATTTCAACCATTTGCTCTCTGCTTGTGCGCAGGCCGAGGCTTACCTTGGCCTGAGCCTGATAGCACAGATTATGTTCGGGGTCTGCTTCAAATGAAGGTAATTAAACGCTGCCCTCGTCTTATGCACGTGATAAATCCCACCGACTTGGATTTTCTCGGAGATTTTCGTTGGTGCCCCGCTCCAAGAAATTTTTCGAGGAACACCTCACAGACTTGGTATCCGAAATCCTCAGAACAACCTCAGGTATTCTCAGAGGGTCACTAAATAATTCATCGAGGAATTATTATTATTTTAGCAACAATATAAACACGTATTAATGACTCGATCGTCGGGGTAGATTTTCTGCTGGCATCCCAAAGCTGCTCTTAACGCCACGTCACTTAGATCGTTATTTCACTAAAGTGATCCGAATTCGTTTCTTTCGTTTTTGGTTATTTTTGCACAGATATTATATAATCACAGGTGATCGTTTCATGATAATGAGACCCCTTGAATTCTGTAGTTGGTCTTCCAAAAATAAGATCACTTGGCTGTTGCTAAAACGTGACAGACAGACGTGAACTATCCCATAAGGTTCCAGAGGCACAACTATAGGGCCTCGTGTAGACCACCTCCCTGCAGCTCAATCGTGACAAGGATTCAATCAAGTTAAGAGCTGAGTCCCCACTAAGTCGCCCATCTGTCTTTCCTCCCTCAAGTCTCCGTCTTTCTTTATTCAGGCACATGAAGTGCGTGGTCTCATGTTGGGAATGCGATGCGTTAAATATTTTCTGCAAACTGTCCAATTGTCAATGATTAAATAAAGACTTCCTGTCATATTCTGAAGAATATCTTGATGTCTTGTGAGATTTCATGTTATCATGGCGGCGTCTACAGAGATGACTCTCTTAAGGGATGCTGCACCATGTCTGGTAGAAGTTTCAGAACTGTCTGCTGCCTCTGAAACGTCCGTAAACGTCTACCAGAATACACGACTTGTCATCAAAGAATACAGTCTTGACGTCTATCTTGATAAAGAACAATAATCATCAGAAAACGTTCGAAGGGAAGGTCACAATCATGTACATAAATGGGGAATGTAATGTGATATTTTACAAGTGAATGTTTATATGCAAAGTCAGGATTTTACTCAGTTACTTATTTTACCACCCGATCTCTTACCAATATTATTGGACCCAATACAGAATCAGCAACTGTCTGATGCTCTATTATCGTCCTGAGTTCGGCTATTAATCTCTAAGCATCTGTATAATTATTATGTACGAAGTTAACCGACCTGTTACGGATGTACCCGAACAAAAGGGATGGGTAAATTTCCCACAAAACCTCAAACAGAGTTTCGTGTTTTAAATTTATATCCCCTTGCGTTCCAGAACTGTTTTAGGAAGTGGCTTAGACTTCTATTACGTCGGTCTGGATCACACACACACACACACACTATCCTACCTCGCACACCGCAACAAGGGTAAAAGCAAATTTATGGACCACTGAACAAGCTTAAAATAGATTTTAAACATCTGAGGCCTTCTCCAATTAATGCAGTAGCAAGGATAACGAGATAAAGTTCTGAGCACAGAAAATGTTATGGCAAGGGTTTATGTATGGATATGGTTTCAGAATTAATGCTCAATGCCTGAAGGCAATCCAGGTATACCCCAGACTCCTCCAAAAACGAACATCCTCCATATGCGTTGTGGCATTCAGACGAAAGGCTAAATAGGTGTGGAGTAATAAAACATAAACACAGAAATATCGCATGTGAACTAACACTTCCCATGAAAACTGAATATTAAAATATAAATAGAATTTTTATTGAAAAAAAAACTTTAATGCAGGTGCGAATTTGAATGGAGCGAGGGGTTTAATGAAACAAATCTACGTCCTGAATACAATAGTTTGATATCTACTCCATACGCCGATGAAAATTTTAGTAGCGACAGATATTAGAAATGACACAATGTCCGTTTATCGTAGAAATTGGATTAAATGGAAACCTGGTGTAATTAGAAAACTTTCCTGGGCATGGGAACACGGGGCGAGAAAGCGATGAGAAAATGCCTATAATAAATAGTTAGAAAATATGACAAGTTCATGTAAGTTTTGGAACGACGTTAAAAAAAAAATCCAAATTACATTTTCGAGGGAATTACGAGTGGATTGAATCCAGATAATTCACGAAAATATTCAGTTCAGAATTTTTTTACGTCTAACATAAGAATATGTAAAAATTAAAAGGCTAAAAAAATAGAATTGATCGTTCACCTGAAGTTTTTATGAGTGTAAAACTTGGTCCTTCTTCCTGCGTTAATATGAACTGACGACATAAGAACCACTAATAGGTACCTGAGGAAAATATACGGACCGACGAGAAAATAAAGCAATAAAATCCATACAACTACAATGAGAAATTCATAATTTATACTCTCACAAAACATTTTTAAGATCACAAGCTAATCAGAACTATGAGATGGAATAGGTTATGTAGCACGCACGGGAGAGATATGTTAATTCATACAAAATGTTAATCGGGAGATCTTAGATAAAATGTCACTTTTGAAACTTATATGAGATATTATTAAAACGGATTTTGAATAAATAACATGTGGTCCATATTGACTGGATTCAGCTATCTCAGAACAGAAACCAATATCGTTATCTTGTTCAAACGATAAATGATGATTATTTCTTGACTGTTCGAGGTAATATTAGTTCCCCGAGAAATATATCCCTCCGCGTAGTTATTTTAACGCGGAACGGTTAAAAAATGTAACAACTGAAAATAAATTGGTTTCAATTCACACAACACATGTTACAAATTCAGGAAAAGTTACACCTCAATGAATCACCTTTTCTCAAAAGCCCATCCTATCCAACGAAGAATCATTTCTGATTTAATTTTTTATATTTTAATATTTTCCGTCAAATCACAATTTTAATAAGATAATAAAATATAAAATATTTAAAATATCATTTCACGTTCCGCATCGAATGATCGATTTACAAATTGGAACGTTCTCTTACGACATGTTTCGGTTATATTTAACCGTCCTCAGGTATAAATTAGATTGGTAAAATTTAAAACTCGAATTACAATCATTTACAATGTTATGCAGTTTATTGAAATGTTCTTATCAGATTACTCTTATATATTAGAACGAAGGTATTGTTTTTTATAAGGCGTGGTTCATCTGATGTTCAATATTAGTCTGTAAAGCAATGATTTAAAGAAAACATTAATAAATATGGAGTAATATATAAAACATAAGGTGTTCTTCGCTGACTCTAGAACATAAATAACACGTAAGAATGCATCTTAATGAAATAGGGTACAAGGATTATGGGACCCCAAGGACCGGTGGCGGGCTCTTGTGAAGAGTGTAATGAACTTTAGGGTTTTATAAAAGGCCAGGAATTTTGTGACTGGCTAAAAGGAGTACATGTTTCTCAATAACGACTCTGATTTCTGGAGATGATTTCTGCTTACGCCTTTCTGGATCGCAGATAACAGTAACTGCGTTGTACTTTGTGTAGCGTTTGTTTTCAATTGAAACAGTTGTTATACTTCCCTTTCAGTTTTAAACTCATTTTTCTTTCTGTCCGTCTCAGGCCGAAACATTTGATCACTCAGCGTGTAGGCCTTAAAGAGATTCCCTTCCATGTGCAACAGGATCTATTTTTGACGTTTGGCAAGTATTCAACGTCCTGTTTTTGCCGTACGGGCGTCTTTCTGTGCATTAAAACCGATACTAAAAGTTTCTTCTCAGTTTTGATAGGATATGACGTATTCCAAATGTGATCCAGCCATAATTTTTGTCGATGATAGGAAGGTAATCTAACTCTAAGCAGCCCCTACTTGAAGTCACTTTGCTGGCGTCTTTCAAAGTGCTTGTGGGAGTTGGAGTAACGCTCGAGTATTTTGGAAATAATACGCTGAGTTCTGACAAATTGATTTTTGTTTACAATAGACAGGACGTCTCGAATGGCTTAGATAATTTTTTTTTTTTTTAGTTTTATTTAAGTTGTCGGACGACAAAGTTTGTGCACGAAATAATATTTACAAGTATGGGACCTAGGAAAGCTAAAGGTAAGCTTAGCAGCGCATTCTTTTGATCTGTAAAACTGCAGTTATGCACCAATGAAGTGCAGTTTTTCGTACAAACCTGCCTCTAATAAAGTGGGCCTGGGTTCAGATCCGTAGCTAAATAAGAGTCAGGATTTCTAAAATTTCTCTGCTTATAAATCCTATTATTTTCCCAGTTACTCTTTCATTATAGATATTATTATTATTATTATTATAATCATCATCATATTCGTCACCATGAACATTAAAATCTATTCCGTTCAAGCTACATACCATCTCAGTTGTCATTGTTTTATTATTATTATTATTATTATTATTATTATTATTACCAGTATATAATCATTAATTTTTTATATCTTAATTGCATCATGCTTGTGTTTCAATACAATACTTTTATTTTCCGTCGTTTACACAAGCTTATTGTTAAAATCATATAAAATTTCACATAAAAATGTTAAAATGTTAAAATGTAACAATTTTATGTGAAATGTTTTATATGATTTTAACAATAAGCTTGTGTAAACGACGGAAAATAAAAGTATTATAATCATTAATGTTACAATTCTGTCGTTATTGTTACTATTAACATTATTACCAGTATATAATCATTAATTTTACAATGCTGTCGTTACTCTTCATGAACACTACACATAATACTCTGTTAATATTTTGTACATGAAGTATCTAACCATAAAATATCAATTTCCGACGAAATTACACTGAGTTACATTATATTAGGGTAAGAAATAATATAAAACGCATAGGAACTTATTTATAATATATGAATATGTGAAAAATAAGATATAAATTGGTTAAATTAGTAAATTAATTGCGTCTTACGTTATCTGAATCCCGTAGCTATTTTTGACAATGACTGACAAAATTGTGATTACTTTGAAACCAAGGCTGGAGGTTGATGATGGATGATGGAGGCAGCAAGCTCCTCTGAAATATCCTTTAAACTCCTACTAGATTACACGGCGTAATATCCCAGAAAGAATTGAGAATATGAAATCACACTGTATGATTTTCTTGAAAAACGGAATAAATGTGGTTCCTTGATTGAATTGTCAAAATGTCTGTGAAAAGACGAAGTTCATTAGCGAAGATGATAATAATAGATCCTTGAAGCAAATGTTATTGTTTCTTTCAGATGACGGGGAAGAAGTTACCCTCATGTACTCTAAACATGAAGTAAGTGTATTGTATTTATTGTAGATAAATTAATTCACCAAAATCTGTTGATATTCGCTTGAAATTGTAAATCTTTCACGACATCCTTCCTTGTCTATGAGTTGGACAAACTTTAAACTGTGGCAACAGACAAAATCGGATTAGCACATAAATAATGCATCTGGTTTGAATTCAAGTTGATACAGGATATTAAAATAAATAAATAAAGCTGTCAAGAGACAAGCATTGGATTGCAGGTTGAAAAGTAGTTTTCTTTTAAATTTGTTCAAAGTATTTGAGGCTGTTTCATTTTCATGTTGAGTACTTAACAATGTTCGCCACGGTGGTCTAGCGGTTAGAACGCTGGCCTTGTAATCCTGGGGTCTCGGGTTCGATTCCCGGCGGTGCCCGAATTTATAACTTGTGTTGGGCAAGGCCGTGGTCTAGGCAACACGGAGTTTTCCTCCGTGGCATCCCCACAATTACTCCATTCACACACAGAAGAAGGCAATGGCAAACCACTTCTGGATCATCTGCCAAGAACGTATATGAACAGGTCCCAGTCCGAGAAAAAGATGGAAGGATCCTGTTCATATGGACCTGTCGTCAGACAGAACACTAAATAAATAATAAATAAATAAAAATACTTAACAATAAAATTAATTATGCAGAGGTTCTTAAACTTTTCCAGAAATTAATTAGTCTCTCTCTCCCTGTCTCTCTCTCTAACGTAGAAAGTGCAAATGAAAGATTTTAGCGCTGAAATAAGGGCGACACTGGACATAGCCCACTTCTTGAACCAAGCCGTTCTGCTCATGGACCTGACTGAGACAAACCTCGAATGTGTCGTGGAGCTGATGCTCCACAAGATGTTGGACTCGGAGGAGCCCCAGTGCACAGTGTCCGAGGCAAAGTCCCTCCTCTTCACAAGCGATTCAGGTGAGCCTCAATCAGTTGATATCGATATATATTCAGCGTATCGATCTACGAGTCTACACCGCGTATTACAGACTGGGACAACTTTATTGTCAGCGAGACAGTAAGAATCGAACAAATGTAGTCGCATTTGTTCTCATTTAGACAATTTAAGATTTAAATCGTAACTTTGTGTCGCGAATCACGAATAAAAGACATTTAAACAGTTATTAAATTTGTTTTCACTATTTTGCTGGTTGTGTCTACTAGACAAAAGTCTTCTTGAGTCTGCTGGGATACTACAGCGTGTCCCAAACTACGCTGCTGTTATGTCTTATTGAAGTATAAGCTGTCTGGCTTCTCTTATTTAATATATTCTGTCTGTTTCCACAGAGTCTTTACGTCTACCATCTTCTCAGACCATCTTTTGTAAATGTCTGTCCTGTAATAACGAAGACTTCTAGGAAGTATGTCATAACCTACTTTCTTCGTATGCTTCAGTCTATATCGTAAGCCGAGAAAAAGATCTAAATTAATAATTATACAGTTTATTCATCTTTTTGCGCACTTCCCACATGTGTGTATAGCACCCGACTACGTTAAATTTATCCGATATAACAGAAGTTGTAAGACTTGAGGTTCTCACAGCAGTGAGTATGAAGATTTCCGTCTTCTGGGTTGTTGCGCCGTGTAGTCTGGTCGATGTTAACCAACGTTTCGGAGGTCAGACTGCCTCCGTCATCAGAGTATGAAGATTTCCGTCTTCTGGGTTGTTGCGCCGTGTAGTCTGGTCGATGTTAACCAACGTTTCGGAGGTCAGACTGCCTCCGTCATCAGAGTATGAAGATTTCCGTCTTCTGGGTTGTTGCGCCGTGTAGTCTGGTCGATGTTAACCAACGTTTCGGAGGTCAGACTGCCTCCGTCATCAGAGTATGAAGATTTCCGTCTTCTGGGTTGTTGCGCCGTGTAGTCTGGTCGATGTTAACCAACGTTTCGGAGGTCAGACTGCCTCCGTCATCAGAGTATGAAGATTTCCGTCTTCTGGGTTGTTGCGCCGTGTAGTCTGGTCGATGTTAACCAACGTTTCGGAGGTCAGACTGCCTCCGTCATCAGAGTATGAAGATTTCCGTCTTCTGGGTTGTTGCGCCGTGTAGTCTGGTCGATGTTAACCAACGTTTCGGAGGTCAGACTGCCTCCGTCATCAGAGTATGAAGATTTCCGTCTTCTGGGTTGTTGCGCCGTGTAGTCTGGTCGATGTTAACCAACGTTTCGGAGGTCAGACTGCCTCCGTCATCAGAGTATGAAGATTTCCGTCTTCTGGGTTGTTGCGCCGTGTAGTCTGGTCGATGTTAACCAACGTTTCGGAGGTCAGACTGCCTCCGTCATCAGAGTATGAAGATTTCCGTCTTCTGGGTTGTTGCGCCGTGTAGTCTGGTCGATGTTAACCAACGTTTCGGAGGTCAGACTGCCTCCGTCATCAGAGTATGAAGATTTCCGTCTTCTGGGTTGTTGCGCCGTGTAGTCTGGTCGATGTTAACCAACGTTTCGGAGGTCAGACTGCCTCCGTCATCAGAGTATGAAGATTTCCGTCTTCTGGGTTGTTGCGCCGTGTAGTCTGGTCGATGTTAACCAACGTTTCGGAGGTCAGACTGCCTCCGTCATCAGAGTATGAAGATTTCCGTCTTCTGGGTTGTTGCGCCGTGTAGTCTGGTCGATGTTAACCAACGTTTCGGAGGTCAGACTGCCTCCGTCATCAGAGTATGAAGATTTCCGTCTTCTGGGTTGTTGCGCCGTGTAGTCTGGTCGATGTTAACCAACGTTTCGGAGGTCAGACTGCCTCCGTCATCAGAGTATGAAGATTTCCGTCTTCTGGGTTGTTGCGCCGTGTAGTCTGGTCGATGTTAACCAACGTTTCGGAGGTCAGACTGCCTCCGTCATCAGAGTATGAAGATTTCCGTCTTCTGGGTTGTTGCGCCGTGTAGTCTGGTCGATGTTAACCAACGTTTCGGAGGTCAGACTGCCTCCGTCATCAGAGTATGAAGATTTCCGTCTTCTGGGTTGTTGCGCCGTGTAGTCTGGTCGATGTTAACCAACGTTTCGGAGGTCAGACTGCCTCCGTCATCAGAGTATGAAGATTTCCGTCTTCTGGGTTGTTGCGCCGTGTAGTCTGGTCGATGTTAACCAACGTTTCGGAGGTCAGACTGCCTCCGTCATCAGAGTATGAAGATTTCCGTCTTCTGGGTTGTTGCGCCGTGTAGTCTGGTCGATGTTAACCAACGTTTCGGAGGTCAGACTGCCTCCGTCATCAGAGTATGAAGATTTCCGTCTTCTGGGTTGTTGCGCCGTGTAGTCTGGTCGATGTTAACCAACGTTTCGGAGGTCAGACTGCCTCCGTCATCAGAGTATGAAGATTTCCGTCTTCTGGGTTGTTGCGCTGTGTAGTCTGGTGGATGTTTACCGACGTTTCAGAGGTCATACTGCCTCCGTCATCAGGGCGATGACGGAGGCAGTATGACCTCTGAAACGTCGGTTAACATCGACCAGACTACACAGCGCAACAACCCAGAAGACGGATATCTTCATAACAGAAGTTCGCAACGTCGCTATTCTTGTACGGACATTTTACAAATACCGTACATTGAGTTTTCAGATCTACTGTGCAGTATTTTCGTGTTGGGAATGAAATATCTTTCTTGAATGGACTCCTCTCCGTTTCATTTAATTCCGATATAAGCGTGTTTTACCGTTTGTTTATAGAATACCGTCTCGCTGTGCCCTGAATGTCTGTAGCCGAGACGTTGATACTGTCTACGCCTGCAGTGGCAAATGTAGGTTATCTGCCACGCAGAAGAGTCAGAGAAGTTGTCGCTATAGCACGGCGAGTGACTTTATTACAGGCAGTCCCTCCCCATATCAATAGCGTCGTTCATGGAGACAGCTCGGAAAGCGATGTTTTTATAGGGGCGTTTGCCGTTCACGAACAACCGGAAAATGACCAGTGAAAGTTGAAAATATTTTTATAAAGTGAGATTTCAGGTTCTCATGGCGACACGTATGAAGATGGCTTGTCATCTGGGTTATTACCCCGAGTAGTCTGGTAAAAATTCACCGACGTTTTAGAGGTGTCCTCATCGCCCTGATTATGCGGGTAGAAAGTACTTGTAAAACCTGACTACCAGATGACAGCCATTTTCAACAGTGTTGTTGCTTAAAGAAATATATTTGATAATAACGAACGCTATAAAAAGAATATAGAAAAAGTTTTGTAAACAGCAGTGGGAAAGTGGCGAACTGATTCATGTACTTTCTCTGGTTACAGACTGACTGGGCTTCGTCGTGTCTTTGCTTGTCTTCGTTAATCGTTTTCGTGTTCGGATAACGATCCATGCAGGGTGTGAGCTTGATTATAAAAGTTCATATGAACAAAATCTCGTATTGGAATTATTTATAACGTACATCCTCATAATTCTTAGGACTACATCGGTTTCTGCCTTTTTCCTTCTGTCTTGTAGAAAATAAAACCATTTCGTTCTCATTATGAAGGCAGTAAAACGCCTTGGATGGAGAATCAGACCATCGCATGACAGCAAAGGAAGACAAAGGAATTCGCGAGGCTTCTTCTTCAGAAACCGAGCCCTGACGTGCAACCGCGTGTTATACGAAGTGCGATCGGAAAGTTTCAAGACTGTGTCAATAGAGGGCGAACCGGATGTAGTACGAGCTTCTGCCGCTAGTGGGTGCGGCCTACATTCATAGTGAATCAGTGTGCCAGCCGGCATCATCGAATTAGCATTTGTTTCTTAGTTACGGGCGTTTTGGTAGTGCATTACACCGACCCTCCTGCGATTTCGGAATGGCGTGTGCATCAAATGTTGCCAAAG
>NW_019060005.1:390208-451115 GCF_000696155.1 Zootermopsis nevadensis | reverse complement strand
TGCAAAGCATACTTATTTCTTCCTATACTAAAAGCAGTATTAATATCACATGAATCCTCAAAGTGCACATGACTCACCAAACTTGTCATTATTGTCCAATGTTATTTTCAGATGTGAAGAAGGTGATTGCAGGTCAGACTATAGGAGGCATTTTCTATGTTGTGTTCAGTGGGCAGCCATTACTGATCCTACTTACTACAGCACCTCTTGCATTGTACATAAAGAGTAAGTCAATAGGATGTGTGAGTTCATGTTTATTCTGGGTATGCACATGTGCACATTTGTAAGTGTGTATTATACCTTATGTCACATATTATGCAGGATGTGACAGCTTCAAAGATCTCCAGAACAGACGCAAATAGAGTGGCACTAGACAAATAAGTTTGAGTCTGCTTGCCCGTGTCTGAACATGCACACCTCTCAGCTTTTATATGCAGTTAAGGCATGCAGAATATTACTGTCTCTAGATAATTTTCAGAAATATGAGAGAATATCCCTGAGAAAACATACTTTATGTGCCTGTCAAATGTTCATATTACTAAGCTACCTCATATGTGCTACAGAACTATGCTTCCTACTCTGAGGTGCTTAATCTCAAAATACACAATTCTTTTAGTAAATTTATATATACCACAACATGATGCATCAAATCACATATATAAAATGTTTTTATTAGAGAGTCTGAAAGGTTAAACCTATTGTATCTCATAATTTAACTACAAAGGTTGCATATACAAGTATATTTATATTTATAAAAATGAATGGTACATGCTAATGTATCAATTTGTATTAACAGGTCTTGTACCTGTGATCCCATAATTCGCAAAACTCACTAAATAAAATATATTTAATTTAAATGTAAAATTACAGATATTCTATACTTCTCTTTCAGTTATTCACATTATATGTGAAGATTTTGACTTGGACTTCTTTGCTATGTATTGCTGTGTTGGGCTATGGAACAGTTTATTTTTGGTCACATATGCATTATTTGATGTGTCTCGCATTATGCATTGGTCTACAAGGTCAACTGAAGAGATCTTTGCACTTTTTATTTCAATTGCCTTTTGTGTAGATGCATCAAGAGATACAATCAAAAGTAAGTACACAGAATGTTTGAGTTATTAGCTGAAGTTAAAATGTTATATTACTTGCCAAAGTGGCACATAGAGTAATTATATTTGAGTGTAGAATTTTGCTCATGATTAATGACCAATATTTTATTTGATTAGCCTTAATGTACACTTTAAATGAAAAAACAATATCAAATGTACAGCCTAAGTTCAGTCAAATTATGTATTGTCAAATTTCTAAAAATATACTCACTTCATACAAGAACTGTGTTCATCACATTAGATATGAGATATTATCTGACTTAGATCTCTCCTCTATATCCCATATATTTTCTCAGTTTTATGCATACTTAGTGAGGTATATATAAATGTCTCTTATTGACTTCAGAAATACAAGACACAAAATAAAAATAATATTTTGAAATTCTATAACATTGTAGTTATTAATGTTTCACAATAGCTTCATTTATCAGTCTCTCCATACCATTGCTTAAATTTATTCTACATAAGCTATAGGTGTAGTCATAAATGATTTTCTTTTTCCAGATTTCAAAGAGTATTACTATTCACCAGCATGTAAAGGAAATGTATCAACAGAAAGATTCAATACCACTGCTTCAACTTTGTCCATGTCTTGCAGCCGAGAAAGTAGCATTCTGTTTCTATTGCTGATGCTTGGAACATTATGGCTGAGTGTCTCAATCTACAACTTTAACAAGACGTTAGTACAGACACCGTCTGTTGCCACTCTCAAGGTTCTAATCAGTATGGAGTTTCTTGAATCTGTAGATGCATACTCTATGATATATTAGTATTACTTTTAACAGTGGCAGCTTTCGAGTGAATGGTGTACATTTTGTTTTTTGTAAATGTTTCAGCCCTTACCTGCAAGCCAGTAAGCGAGAAGCTTTGGCTGACTATTCTCTTCCTATGGCTGTTATCACTGTCAGCTTTATTGGATCTTACTTCTTCAGTGATGTAGAATGTAAGTAGTTTGCTAACTAGTCACAGAGCCCTATTTATCATTTATACAATTGTGGCCAATATTCTGGGTATTCTCTTCATATTTCATTGATTTCACACTGTATTTCTATGTTCAGTTATAAAATTAGTTTAAAAATTGTTGTTTCTAATCCAAGAGTCCAGCAAATAGCAGTCACATCCACTTTCACCACGTTCAGACAATCGTGAGTTTCCACTGAGATCTAGCCAGTGAAGTTTACACATAGGTGCCAGCTGCTGAGGTAATATCCTCTTCACGTCATTTCCAGATACATTGAGCTCCGAGAGATTGGGGAGCATCTTCAGAGGAGGAAGTTCTTTTAGATAACAATTAGCTAGGGTCAGTGACTCCAGACTCTCACTGACAGGAGCACCTACAAAACCACCTCCATTAATCAATGGGTTTCCATCCAAAACTATCTTCCGGATCTTCCATCAGTATTGTTGTTGATGGCAAATTTATTTTCCTGTTGTATTGTTTTGTTGCGTAGGTGAAGATATAAAAGACATAGCATGACTATGATGATGATGGCTGCCAATATGATACCAATTAAATACCAGGTCTTGCGGACTTTAGCTTCCTGGGCTTTGGCTGCAGCGCGGGACTTACAAGTGTCATATATCTCCTCAGCCTCAGTCATGTTTCCGCAGTGTGAAAAGTCTGGGGACAAACAGTACAAACAGGTCTAAATTAACTCCTCAATATATAAGAAAGGAAAGGTGAACTCCGATTTGGAGTAAATATTTTCCAAACGCTTTTTTAGGGGAAAGGTGAACTCCGATTTGGAGTAAACATTTTCCGAACGCTTTTTTAGAATTCTGCAACAGACAGGACAATGGGAATTCACATTAATGTAAATTTTCTATATAATGTACAGAAATAGTTAATGGTGTTGAAGTTTCTTTGATATCTATAAAATTGACAGAACTTAACCAGACAAAATCTAATCACACTGACAAAACAGACTTTGTACCTTATGAGCAAGGATAGGACTCTGCCAATTTTATTACTGACATCGAGCCAGAATGTAGGAAGAGGGGCTTCTCTCCAATAACATGCTTTTAATGTAGAATGTCATGACAAAACATTACAGTTTCTTTAACACTGACCTCCAAAACTAAAAAAAATAAGATTTGGGTGGATGGAAGGGACAATATCAAGTGAAAATTCAGTAACAGGGTTCTGAAGATGGAATTCTCGACCTTCAGAACCCAAAAATGAAACAAATGATAATATATAACAGTGCAAATTATATCTCCCAAAGAGTTGACAGTTTATAAGTTAACTGGTGCTCAGCACTAGTTTAGCGATGAATCCACCACTACGTAAGAAGTCTGCTTGCTCTACAGAGCTCAGAAGAAAGACAAAGTGGACGTCATGTGAATAGTCTTACCATATTTGTCTGATTCGCAGTTTAATTTGTAGCCTCTCTGTAAAATTATATTTTTGTTTCTAATCCAAGAGTCCAGCAAATAGCAGTCACATCCACTTTCACCTCGTTCAGACAATCGTGAGTTTCCACTGAGATCTAGCCAGTGAAGTTTACACATAGGTGCCAGCTGCTGAGGTAATATCCTCTTCACGTCATTTCCAGATACATTGAGCTCCGAGAGATTGGGGAGCATCTTCAGAGGAGGAAGTTCTTTTAGATAACAATTAGCTAGGGTCAGTGACTCCAGACTCTCACTGACAGGAGCACCTACAAAACCACCTTCACTAATCAATCGGTTGCCATCCAAAAATATCTTCCTGATCTTTGGTAGCCGAAGAACTCCAGAAGGAATGCTGTACAATACATTATGTGACAGACGGATGACTTCTAGGTCTTGCAAAGGGTCAAATGTTTCATTCTCTACATAGGAGATCTTGTTATCATCCAAGTAGAGATGTTATCATCCAAGTAGAGAAACTTAATGACGTATTAGCGAGCGAACGAGTCCTTATACAGATCTCGTATCTTGTTGTCTGAATCGCTTCAGCTCTCTTCGCAGGACAAGTCTAATTTTCACTGATGCCATACATGAAAGATGTTGAGGTAAGTAGAGTTCAGTTTCATGGCAGTGCATCTCATATGTAGTACCATGGAAAGTGTTCACACAACATTGTTTCTCAAATTTGATGTTTGAACATTATCAGACTCATGTAGCTCTTTGACTCCAAAGATTCTTATAAAATTGTATTGTTTTATTGTGTCAGATGGTGACACAGTTTATTACATGTACACTCTTGCTTATGTCCACAACAAAATGCATGAATATATTACACTACAGCCTCATTAGCATGGTCATGAAAATAAATTTAGAATTTTTTCTGCTACAGTGGAGCGATTTCAATACAGTGAGAGACCTGTGTTCAACATTTCACAACTCCAGACATTGTCAGCCAAAACTATATTTGGTTCAGGGGTTCTTGGCTTCTCTCTGTCTGTCCTCTTCTTCATGGATCAAAATATCACCAGTGCCATGGTCAACAACCCCTGTAACAAGTAAGTGCTTAAAATTAGAATCTATCAATATCAGGTCTACTAATGTGTAATCAGTTCTCAGATATTTTTAAGAAATAATGCTTTATAAATTGTATGTAACAATATTTAAGAGAACATATTTCTTCCAAGTATCTATGTATATAACTATTTGGTAAATTTTTCAACCATCCATTGTTTTTCTCTCCCTTTTTTTCTGTCCCCTTCATTACATCCCTAGTTACTGAAGAATGCGTGTCTGTGTTGATTTTATCATTCCATTTATTAATTCATGTAGAGGTATATGTTTTTATTTATGCAGTCTTCAAAAGAGCTCTTCTGATTTGCACACTTCTGGAGCAAATGAGAGAACAAAAAATATGCAATAAGTTTACTGAGTGGTTAAATGCTATGAACCAACAAGTGATTCATTACAAAATTCTTTCAAAAACATGGTGTTTATAAGAGGATGCATATATCAGATATACTTACTATCATCTTAACAATACTTTCAGGCTTAAGAAGGGACCAGCTTATCATTTGGATCTGTTTGTGGTGGCAATTCTAAATGCTGCTTTGTCCATCTTTGGTTTACCATGGATGCATGCCACCTTGCCCCATTCTCCCCTTCATGTGCGAGGTCTTGCTGATGTAGAAGAACGTGTGGATCAAGGACATGTGTATGAAATGTAAGTTTATATGGGATATTGCTGTGTCCCCAATCCCATTTACAGTCTCTCAAATAATGCCTCCATTTGAAATTCACAGACCAGTTCCAATTTACAATAAACTGTCTCAGGTTTTATCATGATTTCTCTTCCCATGTAATGAAATGACACTTTTCAAGCACCATTCTTAAAATTAAATGTTACCATATAAATATACAGCAAAATAATGTATTTTCATATGAAAAGAGTTCACCTTTAAAATATTTTTGTATCATGTCATCCTGTAACGTTTATTACATGAATAAAGGTAAGCACCAGCAACTTCCAACACATTGATAGGTTATCATGAACATTTAATTTAAAAATTAAAATCATCGCCAACTATGCTGATTTTCAGGTTGTTGTTCCACTTGACCTTGCTAAACATATACTGGTCATGTACTGGCAGATTGTTTTCCTGTCATGTAATGATATTATTAACAACTCCTTCTATTTACAAGAAATACATGCGTGCCACGTCTACGTAATAAGTTTCTAGAAGATTGTAAGGTTGTCAAATATTTTTGTTATAAGTACACTGTATTTTATGGTATTACACATTTTTAGTGTTTAAAGAGCCATTTGAAAGCTGGCCATCAGCTAGCACCACTGGTATTTGAAAGGGTACACTAAAGGTAAAGATAAGACTTTTATCTTCATTATTTTTAATAATTACTGGTATTTTATTGTTACCTTAGACTCTGTTACAATTTATTCTGTTTCATTTCTTACAGAATTGTGAAAGTGAGAGAGACACGACTGACTGGGCTGTTTTCACACATCCTTATTGGTCTGTCTGTGTTCTTACTTCCATATCCATTGGCTTACATACCAACAGCAGTTCTGGATGGTTTATTTCTTTACATGGCAGTCACAGCTCTAAATGGCAACCAAATGTTTGATAGAATAACACTTCTCTTCATGGAACAGGTAAATTACAAAATAGTACTGTGAACTGTTAAGTTGTCAGTCTGCCTGCAGAATTTTTAATTATAGTCTCAATGTTTATAAGATCCACTACATGTTTTGACCTTAAATGGTCATCTTCAGGTGGTTCTCTTTAAGTGTTCAAAGCTAACAGATATGACTGCTCACTTGTATACATAGTTGAAATAGATAAAATTCACCTGGATTCATGTGATTGCTTTAAAATTATTCATAATAGGTATGTACCTGGATGCATTGGAAGTCTGACCTAGAATAGAAATATTTTCTCCTGGGTTTAAAAGCATATCCTAAAATGAGAAATTATAAGTTATATGGCTGTTTCATAACATGTTGTTTAAAATATTAAAATTTTCAAGCTATCTATAAATTAAAATCCCTTCATGTTTTTAATCTTCAAGGTAGAATGAAGCTTTCTTGTTGCACTTTTATAGAATTTGTTGTTGTCGTAATAAGTTTTTTGCAGTATTTTGAAAGTCTAGGTTCTTATTGATTGGTGTTTTATCACATTCTTACATTATCATGTTGAAGGGATCCTGGGTTGACTATATCATTGGAGATATGTGACATTATTAGGACAGCTAAAATATGCTTCTTGTAGCAATAGGATTTTTAGTTAAGTAGAATGGCATATCAGACGTGATTTATCTGTAAATAGGATAATATGGATATTAAACTGAATTCTGCTGCTGACTTCACCACTAATACTGTGAAGTTTATACATCGCTCTAAAGCATGTGGATGAAAATTTAATCATTTGATAAGGTGAATAGTGATGTAAGTTCCTGATCATTAGCATCCAACCAGATAAGATGAGACTTGAGATTCTCACAGAGACTCGTATTCCTTGTAGAATCTCCTTTCTGGATATAGTTTAATGTTGAAAATTTCAATTTAGTTTTTGTTAGGGGAAGTTTACTGCCTCATCTTCAGGGACTTCATTAAAATAACTTGTGTGTGTGCCATTTAAATGCTAGTTACATATATATGCATTGTTTGAATAATTCTCTGACTGAGAATACCTCAACTGGCAGAAGGGATTCTGTGGGCTTCTTAGTCTACTCAGAAATATATCAGCATAGTAGATAAAATATGATAAAGTTTTTCCTAAAATTTCCAACATATTCTACTTACAATAACCTTATTGTGTGTCATTTGGCATTACACTATAGCTTCATGTAAAATATTTATTTTTCTCTTCTTTTAAGGCTGCATATCCTCCAAACCATTATATTCGCAGAGTACCACAGAGAAAAATACATGCATTTACAGCATGCCAAGTATTTCAGTTGATTGTGATGTGTGTATTTGGTTATGCTCCATTGGTGTATCTCAAGATGATATTCCCATTCATCATACTATTCCTTTTACCAGTAAGGTGAGAATTGTAATAAATTATGTAGTTCTCTAGACTAAAATAATTAAAAGAGTCCTTTAGTTGTTCCTGTTGTGTTGTGCGCAAATTCAATCTTCAGTGTGATTTGGATTATTTATCTGTCAAAGAAATGTTTCATCAAATGGGATTTGTATTGAATTATGTAATCATCTCTCAAACATCACATATCATAATCTTTGTAAACAAAAAAAAGGAGTAGGGA
The DNA here is from genome assembly GCF_000696155.1 of Zootermopsis nevadensis. The sequence continues at coordinate 443,328 of NW_019060005.1, read as the reverse complement.
ATTTATGTTTGTTCTAATCTTTGTATTGGCTTGCATGGGTGTCATAATAAATAACAGCACAAAAAATTTAAAAGTCAGATTGTTAGTGTTTTGGCAATCAGAGTGGAGGCAACCTTCTTTCTTCTTAGAACCATAGGATTTCAGTTATAACACAACATTTTATGAGCTTATTTATTTTATGGGTTGCCAGGTAAGTGCACCACATTAACAAAATTAAAGTTAGATTTTTTTAAATAAATAAATAAAAAAAAATTGTATAACTGAAAAATCTATATACATTTTAGTATAATATGTAATTTATTTTATCTTCTGTAGGCATCGGTTGGTACCAATGTTCATCGAAGACAAATATCTCGAAGCTCTTGATGGAGAGCATCAGTAACATCACACATCCACAAGGCCACTGCTGTTACTCAGATGTGTTTTGCTCTCCTTACTCATCTCATCAGAGAAACTAATATCAAATTATTACTAAATTTAATACTTTTCCATACATTTACAACTGTTACATGTTTAAAACTTAGAAAGAATGTTTCATCCAAATGACCTCAAACTGAGAATTAGATATATGAAAAGAATCCAGGACACAATGGCAGAAAGAGGAGTGGAAGAAGGACAGTGGATGGATAGAGAAAATGGAAAATGAGAATCTGAAGACATCAACAACATTAAGAAACCTATATATGTGTACAGGTATACTGGGTTTCTATATAGGAGAAAAAATAAGGAGTTGTAACATGGAAACACTATACACATAACATGTACATTACTACTTTTACAGTTTTGTTAAATTTGTATATCACTGTTGTTGAAGCAGTTATGGGCTTTTTTACCGTCTGTGCCTCCTTTTTCCCAAAAATTGAGATGTTTGTGCATTAATCATGGAAACATTGTGTATATACCAAATAATAATGCTTGGTTAAATAAAAACAAATGTTTTAAAATGGTTGGTTTTGAAAAGATGTTTAGTGCAGAGCATTATTTCCAATATGTTTTATTAGTCAGTTATGAACAATGATGTATGACATAAAAACACATTGTAAAATTAGAATAGAAGAATAAAAATATTTCAAAAAAGATTGTGTGTCTAAAGTAAAAACCAACTGACAGTTTATGTCAGTAGAAGTAACAATCTGTATGATTTTGTAGCTTTCAAGTCCTGTATTCTATATGTGTACATTTGAAAATAGTCCTTAACCTCTGTAAAACAGATTAAATTTGTAAAATACATTTCTCAAAAATGAAATATTATCTGTTTCATTCTGTTATTCCACCTACCACAACTGGAAAACAGCTGCACAATTTATCATATCAAGACCAGTAAGTGCATATTTTCAAATCGTAACATGAACCATTTCTCTGTCATTTCTGAATCTGAATGTTTCTATTAAAACCAAAAAAGAGAAATGTATGCCTTTGGCTTTCAGGGATGAGATGCGTCATATGTTGAAAGTTATCCAATGTTTTGACAAACATGGCAGTTACCATTTCTGGGGTGAATATGTTTTGGTTGGGAATTTTTGGAAGCTGTACCAGTAAAGCGTAGTCGTTTCTTTAAAACGTTGTGAACAGTTGTTTTTGAAACGCCTAACTCTACAGAACACTTCCGCACTGATTTCTTCGGGCTACACAGATAACTTGCCCACACAGCTTCAATGGTATCGTCAGACACTGATGGTCGTCCTGGACGTGACTGCTTCAGTAGGCTGCCCGTTTCTCTGAGTTGTTTGTCCCAACGGCGAATGTTATTTTCGTGTGGTGGTTCTTCATTAAACACACGACGGTATTCACGCCTAACAAGTGTAACTGACTCAAACTTAGCAAGCCACAAAACACATTGAACTTTCCTCTGCACAATAATCATGGCACTTGCGCTAGAACCTGTTTACGTATCGAAAAATTGGAGAGTTTCTCTTTATTTTTACGTTTATTTCATGTCTCTATCGTGCTTTGTTCCAAAACTATGACTGCCCCCTACCCCACCATTATTTTACGGACACACTGTATGTAGGACAGGCAGTAGATGGTGAGTGGGATATGATGGATTTGATTGCTGAATCAGAATAGTGGCCTGGTATTCAGTTGGTGTGAGAAATTACAAAAAATACTTTCTAATGGGCATGTGGTGAGAAAAAGAAGTGACAAAAGTTTGGTGACCCAATGAATCAGGAAGTTAGGTGACAAAGGGATTCCAGTGACAAATTGGATAGGATAATGGATAAATAGCTGCATGATGAGGTGAGGAGAGCAGCCCTTTTCAGGATCAAATGGTAGGGGAAGAGGTGTTGAAGGAAGTTTTTGGAGAAAGTTTTTTTAGAAGCCACGTGGGCAGGAGAAGAAGTGATGAAAATAGAGAAAATTCAGAACAGCAAAATTAAGGAAAAAGTGAAAGCACTACATAGCCAGACCAGCTACATCAGATGAGTTTATATTGTGAAATATACATATTTTAGATCTTTCATATTTTATACTGCCATGGAAACCTGAACTCTCATATATGAGACAATGCTACAAAAGTGATTATTTTGTAATGTGTCCAAAATTTATTGCAGTATGATAATTTGTAAATCACCATTGAGTGAGTGATAATTTTAAAATCTTTTTAAAACCTATTTAAGAAAAAACAGACCACAAATTGTCTACACAGTTTTGTTAATGTTATAGACACACCTCCCTTCAACCCTCACTCACTCACAGACACTCTGTCTCTGTCTCTCTCTCTCTCTCTCACACACACACACACACCCCTTATATTTTCGAATATGTAGACTATGAGAACCATGAGCTGTATCATAAACGTTCGGTCAACCACTTGTGCTCTCTTGTGGTGTCTGACCTGTACTTTGTTGTGAAGAAAACCAATGTCCAATGTCGACTTACATGTCTGTACGATATACAGTCACCGCGTTAGCATATGGCTCAATGGCATAGTATTAAGTGGAAGGTTGTAGTGAGTGTGTTGTAGTAGTACTACGTGTATATGATATAATTAAACTCGGAAAATACACTGTGGGGATACATGTTTTACATTTATTTTATTCTCCAAATAATAATGTCTCATAAACATTCACCCGGGCCAGCCCCTGACATCATTCATCCAGCACACTCTACAAAGAAGGTTGGTTATGTTTCAAAAATAAAGTGCTTTTAATAATTTCGTAATTAAGGTTTTGAGAATATTGACTTGTCATTGAAGTATGAGGGTCTTAGTGTTCGAGACTCATGGTGTGGTCTGTTATTAATGCGAGTTTTTATACAAAGTAGATATCTAATTACATGTTTAATACATTGCGATTTTTAATGATTTAAATACAGATAAGATTTGTTCGCCAAATTGATTGTCACTACTACTGATTCTACAGCAAAGCAATAATTCATTGAATTTTCCTTGATTATTTGTGTGGCACTCTGATTCATGAGTACTTAGCATCAAAATATGCATGTATGGTACTGGATTTTTATGCCCCAGAAACTAAGTACCAGGTTTCTATATCTGCATATGCATTGAGATTCTCACTGCCTGCGATTATTTTAAATATTCACATAAATTATAAAAGCAATGCAGGTGTGTGACATATGAAAGTATCAAAGAAGAAATTACAGAATAGAATGAAATGTAGGAAAATTTAACCATTTAAATGGGAAATACCAAAGAATTGGGAAATATTCCTATTTAAAAGTTGCATTCCCATATCTTTGTATAGAGTAGAAACTTGGACATGAACCAAGGCAAGATATTAGTAGACTAATGGCAGCAGAGATTAAATTTTTTAGAAGTACAGCAAGCAAATCGAAAGAGATGAGAAAAGGAGTTAAAAGATTACGCAGTATGTAAAGTTAAACACCTGTAAATTTGAATTAACAAGTAATAGGATGAAGTTGTATAAGAATGAATGAAGAGAGAATAATAAAAAAGGCTTTGATCATGAAAGTAAAATACCCAAGAGGGAGACCTAGTTCAAAATGGGAACAATAGGTTAGGAAATATATCAGAAGGAAGACTGTAGGAAGAAATTGAGGAGGAGGAAGAGTTATGGGAAGACTAGAGGTAAGTGTGGTGGCTTAGTTGGAAACATCTTAGGAAGAACAAGAATATTGCAGATGAAGAGAGATCATGAAGACTGTTCTCAGTAATATTGAGTATGTACCTGAAGAGTCTGAAACGTTTGTATCCTTAGTAGGATTTTAGGTTCTTACAGCAATGAGTACTGTCTTCTAGGTTGTATCATTATATAGTCTGGTGGAAGTTGACAAATGTTTCATGGGCCCTTACGGACTCCATCATGAGGTTGATGAGCTGCCTTGATGAAGAAGACAGAAAGGACCAGATAAGATTTGTTCGCCAAATTGATTGTCACTACTACTGATTCTACAGCAAAGCAATAATTCATTGAATTTTCCTTGATTATTTGTGTGGCACTCTGATTCATGAGTACTTAGCATCAAAATATGCATGTATGGTACTGGATTTTTATGCCCCAGAAACTAAGTACCAGGTTTCTATATCTGCATATGCATTGAGATTCTCACTGCCTGCGATTATTTTAAATATTCACATAAATTATAAAAGCAATGCAGGTGTGTGACATATGAAAGTATCAAAGAAGAAATTACAGAATAGAATGAAATGTAGGAAAATTTAACCATTTAAATGGGAAATACCAAAGAATTGGGAAATATTCCTATTTAAAAGTTGCATTCCCATATCTTTGTATAGAGTAGAAACTTGGACATGAACCAAGGCAAGATATTAGTAGACTAATGGCAGCAGAGATTAAATTTTTTAGAAGTACAGCAAGCAAATCGAAAGAGATGAGAAAAGGAGTTAAAAGATTACGCAGTATGTAAAGTTAAACACCTGTAAATTTGAATTAACAAGTAATAGGATGAAGTTGTATAAGAATGAATGAAGAGAGAATAATAAAAAAGGCTTTGATCATGAAAGTAAAATACCCAAGAGGGAGACCTAGTTCAAAATGGGAACAATAGGTTAGGAAATATATCAGAAGGAAGACTGTAGGAAGAAATTGAGGAGGAGGAAGAGTTATGGGAAGACTAGAGGTAAGTGTGGTGGCTTAGTTGGAAACATCTTAGGAAGAACAAGAATATTGCAGATGAAGAGAGATCATGAAGACTGTTCTCAGTAATATTGAGTATGTACCTGAAGAGTCTGAAACGTTTGTATCCTTAGTAGGATTTTAGGTTCTTACAGCAATGAGTACTGTCTTCTAGGTTGTATCATTATATAGTCTGGTGGAAGTTGACAAATGTTTCATGGGCCCTTACGGACTCCATCATGAGGTTGATGAGCTGCCTTGATGAAGAAGACAGAAAGGACCACTCAAACATTGGTAAACTTCTACCAGACTACATTGCACTACAACCCAGAAGGTATCCATCTTTGACATCCTCTGTCTTTCTGTTGTCACTCATAATCAGTTGTAACCATAACAGGGCCCTCAAAATAAAGTCAAATGCACTTTATGCTATGTGTTTCTCATGGTAAATTTCAAAGTTAAAGCCAGGACACCTGAAGGTTTTTAATTTCTTGAAGCCTATGTCTAGAATAATTCTAACCCTTTAGAGTCTTAAATAAAATCAGTTTCATACATTCTGAAAACTGTTTATTCAAATTAATCAGACACTAAGGGACATAACAAAGAAGCTTGTAAAAAAATAAAGATGTATGAATGTACAAAATACTTTCTCGGAAGTTTTTGCATGTAAAACATTTTAATTTCAAAATATGTAGACAAACACACATAGAATAGTAAAAGGTGATGATATTAAAAAGGGCATATATCATTACACTCAGACACATGAAATAGTCAGCTTCATGGTTAGTGCTTTCTTTATTAGAATGCACAGTGAGGAATGGCACACATTGGTTATATTGTTTATGTCTGTATTTGTAATTATTCTTCTGATTTCTGGCTTTCAAAAGTTCTTTTTAAGTTTCAGTGCCAGTAAAATGTATTACATTTACTTTAATCACAAACCAAGAGTATAATAATGTTAGTATTAAAAGAGTTGAAGTTACTGAAACTGACATACTGTTTTCATAGCACGAGTGGTTTCTTTATAAGCATATTTTAATAGTGGTGAATTGTATTTTAATTAATTAATAATTTACGAACTTAGTTTTAAATTTGTGTTCAAACTGTTGAAATTATGTCATATGTTTCGTAACTTTAATAGTTTGTTCGAAGAAGTAATTTGAATCCTGTGTAATTGTAACAGTTGTCTGTTATTATATAATTTATCCAACTATTTGCAAATATTGAGCTTTAAGACGGCAATTGAATTATTGAAGTGTATTACGTAGTTCAAGCATGTCTGAGCATTTTATGATATTATAGGAGTCAAATTTGTCATTATCAAGTTTTCATATTGAAAACAATCAAAAACCAAAAATTATAGGAAAAAGGATAATTTCCAGATTGCTGGTCATCTGTGCCTGTTTTAATTATGCGTGAAATGTAAAAGGAGTCACTGGTTAGACAGCCACAGATAAAGATTAATGTTAAGGTATACCAAAAGGGAGTTCATAAGCAAATAACTGAAGTGATTGAGTGTATGTTGAAAGTAATTTTTGGTAGTATTCTTAATATCTGTTTCTTTTAATTCAGGCTCGGCGGACTCCAAAAGAACGTCGGCCACCAAAACTGAAACGTAGGAGCTACAATGCAAACAGAAGCCTATTTTCACAGGATGCAAATCTGATTTCATTTCAGAATAATGGAGACAGCTGTATCCTTCTTCAGATAGCCTCACAACCTTACATACTTTACTGTTTTTGAAGGTGGCTGGCTTCTGGAATGTTGCACCATGTAGTCAGGTAAATATTGACTAACATTTCTGAGATGCTAACTGCCTCCAACATCGATTGCTTTCTGTGATGTTGTGACATATAGTCTCACAGAAATTGATTGATGTTTCAGAGGTGCATACTGCCTCTGTCATGAGGACACTGAGGTTCAATTTCTGTGGCACAAAATACCAGAAGGGGCAGTAAACTCCTCTGAAATGTCAGTCAGTATCTCTCAGACTGCATGGTTCAGCATTCCAGAAGAGAGCCATCTTCATATTCACCACCACAAGAATTTCAGATTTCAGTGTTCCTTGTGATACAGAATTGATGCTAGTGGTACTTAACAGTAGGATCATACAATGATGTACAGTAATAGATTTTTGAATAACAGACAGCTTTGATATAATTCTGTATAAAATGTAAAACAACAACATGGGGTTGCATGAAAGTAAAAGAAATTGACTTGACCAAGATTAAATCCCATGACCATGCGTGTAAGTCCAGTGTGCTGCTACAGAGGTAACTTGAGTTGTGGTACATTGTTATTGATGTACAGAACAATCAGAAGACACGAAGAATGCATGATCGTTATAGAAAGCAATTGGAATTCTCGAAGCAAGGTTACTGACGTTATCTTTTAAGAAAACTGTTCTTTAAAAGTCTAAAAATTAAGTAATATGAAGATAAGTAGTTAAAAATCAATTAATGAATTATACATTGAAGAGATCCACATATGTTTTTACATTATCTGCAATCTGTTTCTCTGCTTATTTGGCAGTACTGATGGAAATTATTCCATAGTGTATGTGGCATGTGGTATTTTTTATTTCAGCTAGGATCATTCAGAAATAGGAATTTGCAAAGAATGTGTGTGGAAACTGTGTATTCCAGTAAAAATTTCACATTTCCGGTCTTGTTGTCTAATGTTGTGCTGTAATTGTGATATGTACTTTAGCAACATCATATTGACTTTGTGTACCTCTGTTTATAACTTCCATCAACATCTTTGTTTGTACACTGCAGTTATTGTTCATATGTAGAGCCTTAATTCTGACCGCAGCTCCTATATTAAGCAAGCTCCACAAACACACTCATCATCTTACATACTTTAGAGAGCAGTTTGAAGACGTTCATCAGATTGGGGAAGGTTCGTTTGGAGAAGTGTTCAGAGCGCGATCTAAAGAAACAGGTTTATATTATGCAGTGAAGAAGTCAAAGGAACGTTTTCGTAGTGACTGTGACAGGTGAGTAAACATTTAAACAAAGGATATTAGAGAACTCTTGCAGGTAACAATTTCATGTATCATGTAATTTAGGATTATGATGATTAATGAACAACTACTGAGATCACCTGGTATTAGGATTAGTACATAGTTATTTTCTGGCAGGATATTTAAAATTTAGGCTTTCTATATGAAAAATGTAGATATATAAAAAACCAGTAATGGTAAAATTATTAAATTTTAAACTAAATTAAACAGGGAGTATGAAGTTTCATTTTTGAGAACTCCAATTTTTTTATTAGAAGGATATGGATTTACATTTCCTTCCTTACTGTTCTGCCATGGGTTCTCTGCTTCCAAGTAAAGATTCGTGTTTATTGGATTTTCACAGCTCTACCTTCATGAAGTACTTTAGGATACTTTCTTTGTCCACACACAAAAACTTCTCATATTTGGCACTTCACACTTGTCTCTTAACCACATGAGCTAAACACACATGGAACCACAATCATTATGATTCAACAGGTCAACACTTGGTGAGATTTGAGGTTCTCATCGCAGCAAGTATGAATATGGCTGTCTCCTGGGTTGTTGTGCCATGTAATCTGGTAGATGTTTACTGACATTCATAGGACTCAAGCACTACCAACTTACTGTTTAAGGGTCCTGTCAGTATGATGACAACCATTCACCTGAAGGTGGCAGTAGAGTTTACTCCTGAAATGTTATGTGTATCAGATACACCTCAGACAACTGATAATATTCGATGTAATGTTGGTATAATTGTCTTAATCTTGTTCTTCCTCTTTTTTCCCTCTGAGTAACATCGCTATCACTTTTCCAGGAATATTTTAGTTTCTTCTGCCTGGAGTTTCTTGGTTGAAGCTGTGATTGAGAATGACTGACAATACACTGAGAAAGATTCAGTTTCATATTACTGAGACACACAGGTGAACAGCATTCTCTATTATGTGAATTTCCCGAAATAAAAGCTGTGAATGTATCTCATTGTCCTCTGCAAAACACAAGCATGCTGTGTTTTGTATTATCATTTCCAGAGAAATAAAATTTTTGCCAATGCATGCTTTTGTCCAATACCCAGATTGTGTTAACTGTATTTGACCTCCAACATGCCAGCCGCTCAGTTATGCTTCTGGGGTGGAACTTTCGTAACTCAACTTTTCAGATTGGGTTAATGTATTAGCCCATATGCATCTGAAAGTTCAATGCTACTGCAGTCTCTGTTCAAAAAAAAATTAAGCATGTAGGATTTGAGGTTCTCATGGTGGTGAGTACACAGATGGCTGGCTTGTGGCGCCATGTAGTTTGTTAGACTTTTATCAATGTTTCAGAGATTCTTGCTGCCTCCATCATCAGGACTCATCACCCTGATGATGGTGGCAGCAGGGACCTCTAAAATGTTGATAAACTTATACCATACTGCTTGGCGCTATAACCCAGAATACAGCTGTCTGCAAAGATTATCTCATGTCTCGGTGATTGTCCTTTGTTTTTCGAATTTCTTCTGTATTTCATTTCATCATGCTCTTTATCTTTTACTTTTCACCATTATCAATTATTGCTAAGTAACAGTAATAGCGATGGCCACGGTGGTCTAGCGGTTAGAACGCTGGCCTTGTAATCCTGGGGTCTCGGGTTTGATTCCCGGCGGTGCCCGAATTTATAACTTGTGTTGGGCAAGGCCTTGGTCTAGGCAACACGGAGTTTTCCTCCGGGGGCTTCCCCGGTTTCTCCGTGGCATCCCATTCACACACAGAAGAAGGCAATGGCAAACCACTTCTGGATCATCTGCCAAGAACGTATATGAACAGGTCCCAGTCCGAGAAAAGGATGGAAGTATCCTGTTCATATGGACCTGTCATCAGACAGAACACTAAATAATAAAACAGTAATAGCATATATGTTTAATGGTCTCAGTAATACTGAATCAAATGTAACGTAAAATTACCTCTAGTAACTTAGGAGGAATGTTAGAAAGAACATTACTGTTACAAATGGGAAAGAATTTAGATAAAGTTTCAAAGCATATGCACACTATTGTAATGGACCACTGGAATAAATAATCACGTTAGGAAATGTATCCTTAACTTTATTCTGGTTCAGTCACCAGAATGTAACCTTAGTGAATAGCAGGGAGATCCTCTGGCTGGGGAGTCTGTATGTGGGAATTCACTGGCCTTTAGGCCAGTGTGGATGGCTGCAGAATTTGCCACCTGCTTGCATTCAAACACACATGCATGCAGATCTTTGTGTAAAGTGCCTACACTGAGGTTTAACTCATGTTATCTCTTCAATTTTCCAGTTACAGATTTGTATGCAGTTATTATTTCTCCTTATGTGCTAGTGCTCCACTCATCACATCCTCATTGATTTTGTTTATCACTCTAATAATATTTGGTGAACAATAAAGTTCTGGAGCTCCACATTATGTACTTAAAATCGGCCTCTACTGACTGTCTTTTGTTGGATCACATATGATCTTTAGCTCCATTTTTTAAAATATCTTTAATCTGTGTTCTTCCCTTAGGGTCAGAGACAAAGTTTCACATCCATAACTACAGGCAAAGTTATAGTTTTTTATGTTTTAATGTTTACATTTTTAGATGGGAGGCAGGAAGACAACGGATTATGAACTGAATTGTAGGGTGTGTTCCCTAGTCTTAACTCAATTTCTTAATGAATGTAATATATATTTGTTTCTGTTACTAAATATTTGAACTCTAATGCATTTTTGAAGGATTTGATAGCCATCATATTACTATTTTATTCCAAATTCTATTGACAAGACATGATATTTTTATTTCCACTGTATTAACTAGACCAAATGTCTAATAGACCTTTTTCTTCATATGTGATTTTTCAGTATATTAACATCAGAAGCATCCCATTCACTTACAATTCATTAATGTTATAAGGAGGAAGATTATCAGCTTGCATCACGGTTCAGTATTGCCTGTGTCTACATAATTCACTGTGAATGTCTTGATAAGACAGGCTGGTTGAAAAAACTTATGAAGGCAACACATAATTTTTCTCCAGCTGGAAGTTATAAGATTAATGTATTGTTGCACATTTTCCTTGAAGACCAAGTAAAAACAATATAGTTGTTAAACTTAAAAGAAGAAACAAAGTTGACAAATGGATTCTTGTCACAGAAATAATTCCTTCCAACATTTTAATTAAAAATCATTTGCAATTGCAGAAGGTTGAAACTTGAAGAAGTTAGGAAACATGAACTGATTCCAAAGCATGATAATTGTGTCCAGTTCATTGGGGCATGGGAGGAGGATGACTATCTGTACATTCAGCTGGAACTGTGCAAAACAAGCTTGGAGGAATATACTGAAGTGAATCATGAAATTACACAAGACATGCTGTGGGACATTCTTCTTGATGTTTTATTGGTATGAATTTTAATTACTGAACTGTTTCAGACAAATCATTTTATAAAGAGACACTTTTCTGATGTATAAAGTTAAGCTTTCATGGGGACTGAAGTTGATGAAAGATTCCCAGGTTACAAGGCGCGTCAGGCGACTGAATGGTGAATAAACCATATCTTCTGCCATTTTGAGAACAATCTCTGCTCTTATCCTCAGGGATTTGTTACCCAGCAGCCCCAAGGATGAGAGCAGAGATTGTTCTCGAAACGGCAGAAGATATGGTTTATTCACCATTCGGCCGCCTGACGCGGCTTTTTCTGTGTATGCTTGTTGATCTAGGTACTGTGCGTATTGTATGAGTATATTTTCAATGTATCTTTCCTCTCAACAGGCTGTAAAGCATCTGCATGATCATAACTTGATTCACTTGGACATCAAACTGGAGAACATCTTGGTAGACCTGAATGGCCATTACAAACTTGGAGACTTTGGTTTGGTGGTTGACATGTCAAAGGTTTGTTCTTTCCATGAAGCAAGCTGTTAATTACTTAATAAAGGGTGATCCAGGAGTTGTATCTGATGTAATGTTACATTAAAATATGTGGATATAATACAGTAGAATGAATCCCATGTTTAAAATCACAGCAAAGAATTTGTAATAATTTAGTTGCATTGAACCTCCCAAATATGACATAGCATGCATAATTATGTACCATATATGTTGTAGCATGAGACATCTTCAGGGGAATCACAGTGACATGAACCAAACTATTCGGTTTGCATGAGTATATTCCTTCAATTTCTGTAACGTTACAGAAGTTACATGTTTTTTCCTATAAATTTCATTCTTCCATTCAATACATTGCACTAGTTAAAATTCTTTATATTAATAATTTATATTCCTATATGATTCTTGTAAGTAATATGTTATATATTTAGGTTTGTACTGTAATCATAGTTTCAGTCATCTCCATTTTTGTCTTAACCTTATCAACAATGACATTCCTTCCTAAGATGCTAAAATCATCAGCTTACTTTTGTTAAAATTATTATGTGTAATGGTTGTTTGGAGTGTCTTATATTTTGGTTTATAAAAACTTGTGCATCCTGCTTTCTTCTTTCTGTTTATTGTCGGTCTGCTAATTATTAATTACATGGTGCTTAAATGTTGCACTTTATGCAGAATTATCAAACCCATAGTCCACATACACAACTATGTTTGAGGTTGTTTCCTTTTCAGCATTTAGGAACCTCAGAACTGTTCTTAAATAATTGTGTTAATGTTTTAGGAAGACTTTGAAGATGCTGTAGAAGGTGATCCCAAATACCTTGCACCTGAACTAATGACAGGACATTTCACAAAGGCTGCTGATATATTCAGTCTAGGAATAACAATGTTAGAACTGGCATCTGACCTGGATTTGCCATCTCAAGGACCACTATGGCATGAATTAAGGAATGGAATATTTCCTGATGATCACATTAAACGTATGTAGTACTTAGAATTTATGTTTAAGTTGTAAAAGATATAAGTTCACTCCCTGAGTCAGGTATTCACATTGCAGACGTTTTAATTTTCAAAGTTCCTGCTTGTTATTTGAATTTACCATTGTCCCCTTGGTTACAATTGTACGATGGTTATGGTTACCTTTGTTGTGCTGGAGTAAAGTCACTTTCAGAAGTTAAAGTATTGAAAGGAGCACAGGATGAAGGAAAACAAGAAATAAAAAAGAATGAATCGGCGAAGAAAGAATATGAAATAAAGACTAGTATTTTCAAGTAAGTGTATAATGTTTGTTATGCAGAACTGTATAACATAACAATTTGAAGGCTCAGAACATTTAGACTGCCTAGTGCAACCTGTATGAAGTAATAGATACTCCTATGGTATTTAAACTTTATCAATAAAAAAATTGCAGTTTTACAGTCAAAACAAATGGATAATTTCATGTGGCTTTCAGTATTTATGTCTTTCTAATATGATAATGAAAGAAGTCATTATCAGCAAAAGATATATTTTATGAGTATGCACCAAGTTGCTTTTATAACCCTGAAGAAAAATAAACTTAATGCTTGTGGAATTTATGGTACATGGCATGATACTGAGGGAAAATACAATTGCTGTTTTAAGAAATTTAATTGTAGGAAATTTATGGAATAATTTAAGATTTCGTGTTTTAACAGGCACAATTAATTCTAGGACTGTAATTAATTTGTTTCAGATATATGCCCCAAAATGTTTGAACTTATCAGAGCAATGATGACTCCTGATTATGTGGAACGACCAACAGTTGACTTTCTTTTGACTCATCCACATCTCACAAAGATGATGATGTGGCGTCGTAGGTCTCACTATGTGAGTCAGATGGTATGTTGACAATTATCTTATGTAAACTTTTAATTAAAATTACACAATAAGATTTTGATTTTGTAGTGTTACCACATGTTTTAAATTTGTCAGTGAATTTAGCAAAATCAGTGGCTGTGTGTGTTAAATAAGTTTTACTAAGCAACACAGAAGTGATAAATAAAGGAATAACACTTACACTACCAACAGTAGATGAATATAATTACACAATTACAATTTTCATATTTACTACTAATAGGTATTGTGAAAGGCCACGCCACTGTAATTTTTATTGAGAAAGCATTCGCTTAGTTACACCAGTAATTTCATAGGTAGGTTTGGGGCTGATAATTCAGAACTTTGAAATTAAAAATAAAACCCTTATTGTTTGTTTATTTTCTAAGTAGATGTATTATTTACATCTGAAGTAATTCTTTGTTTGATTCTGTATGCCTATTGATGTGTGAGCAGGTCTCACAAGTGCAGTCCCTATGCAGCAATTGGTGTGCAGTTTTGAAAAGTTTTATGGAGATAGTGTTACTACCTCTTGCATACTTACACAGCAGCACACGTTCCAGTTGCAATAGTAATGGTTACGTTGCCAATGGGTGTGTTACCAATGGTACAGAGTGTAGCGAGTGGGGAAATTTATGCTCTGATGGTAAGTATACTTTTACTATGAACTCATGATAAGTATTTCCAAAGAGATTATTTATAGAGTGAAGCAAATTTAAGATTTTTGGTTCGTACTTAAACTTAAACGTGGCATTGAACTTCCACCCTTAAGTTTCTTTGTATCCACTAAGTCTATGAAGCACATCTTCTGTTTACCAGTTTCATGCTGTACTCATTGGAGGAACCCAGATAGCTTCATATTAGTTGATGACCACTTTGAGTTTTTAACAAAGCCTGAAAGCAGTAGAATTTGCATTCTTGAGAGATCAAGAGATATCAGTTTCCATGACCTTGAAAAATATCATAATTTTTGGAGTTTAATGCTACATAGTATAGCAAGGTTTGCTTGCTAGCAGTCATAGCCATATGAAGCATTTAAATTATGGTGGGTGTGATTTTCCTTTTTCCAGCTGAGAATGGGGAGAAGAGTTCAATGAATCAGTCTTGTAGTTCCACTTCCACCTGTACCACTTCTCCAAGTTTTTCACCCATCAGAGGGGACGAACAACAAACATTATTTAATACTTCTGTTCCTTATGTTATGGTAACAAATTCAACACCTTCATCCGCGCCACCAGGCACACCCAGAAAGAGAAATTCAGACAGCCTTCAAGATTCCATCACACCAGTAAGAACTCGGATGTAAGTGTTGGTTTCCTTAATTCTTGTAGTGCATATATCAGTGGAGCTGGGTAGTTCATTCAGTATAGTTATTGTCTACGGATTGGACGACCAGGGTTTAAGTGTTTTCACAGCAGTGAGTCCAAAGATGGTTTATTTTTCCTCTAGCCTCCTGTCCAATGGATACCGGAGTTCCTTACCTAGGGGGTAAAGAGGGTTGTAGTGCCATGTAGTCTGGAAGTTTACCTACGTTTCAGAGGTCCCTGCAGCCTCCATCACCAGAGCAGTGAGCCATTGGTAAACTTCTACCAGACTTCACAGTGCTACAATCCAGAACACAGCCATCTTCATGCTCATTTATTTGTACATTTCAGTGGCAAATTTGCAAATGCATGGATTATTTATATTCTTCCTTAGAAATTCACTAAAGAAATAAGTTTCATGAGAGAAGTATCCATTGTTTATGCATATAAAGGTTGCACTTTTAATTTCAGTATTTGAATCTGATTTTATACACACAAAAATTGAAATGTACCCTTTTCATTGCACCTAATTTTATATATATAGCCTGCAAATTATTGTGACCATAAGAAAGTTTAATAAATTAGAAGGTTAGATGTAGAATATTTTAAAAAAGGAAACCTGCCAAAATTGATTTAATCTTACATCACATGCTGTATTTTCAGAATAAGCCATTTCATCATAATTTATATCTACACAATGAATTATCACAAGTATGTGGTGTTTATGCAGTCAGATTCAATATGTTAGAGGTAATTTTAAATTTGCTTTCATGCTGTTTTCACAACCAGAGAAATGGTTAAATAAAGCCATGTTTCTGCTATGTCCAAGTTCCATGTTTGATAGGTGCTGTTTTTGTACATGGAAATAAAATGGTTAAAATGGAATATGGTTGTGTCTTCAGGGTGTTCTTAATTATGTTTTACTATTATATATATATATATATATATAAAATGGTGCTAGGGTTGTCATTTTATTCACATTTTTATGTATATTTTATGACAGATGGACTTTCCTTCTGCTGTATAACTTGTCCATTTTAGCTAACACAGGATTATGAAACTTTTATTTTAATTATTAACTTCTGGCTCTCTTTCAGCAAACGTTTATGTGTGTCAAATACCGAATTGCATTCATATGACCAAAGAAGTGAACTTGAAACAGAAGTGTCAACTAGCTGTTACCACTTTTCATTTTCAAGAACATCCACAGGTGCACGAAATCTACTTCCAGTATTTCGAAATTGTAAAGATTAGCCATTTTAAGGGTAAATGGGGGATATGCAATTCTGGTTATCATAGACTGGAAGTTCATGAACAGTCTCAAATGCTCTGGGATTAAAATTATTTGACTGTGACTGTGACCAGTAATATTGTATGTACTAATAATTTATAATGAATGAAATACAGGATATACACAAAAGAATAGTGCAGTTTCAAAAGTTAATAAAAAATTTATTTCTCACCTTACACGGTCACAACATACACCGTCAGCGGCGGCAATTGTCCAAGTTTCTCATGCGTTAATTACAATCCTTCAATGTGTGTACCGTTGGTCACACGACACACATCCACAAGGTAATCAAACTCATCCCATCCAGCGCTGTGGAAAAACACGATTGAGAAGCACTCGTACATTCCTGTGAAAATGGGAGTGGGGGAGCTCCGTCCAGTTGTAGAATGTAATCGTCATAATTGGTATTCAGTTGGGGTAACAACCAGCTTTCCAACATGTCGCCAGTCACAGATGCACCATTCTTTTGTGTATATCCTGTATTATATTTTCTGTCATTGTTCTTGTTAATCAAAAGGGTTTGAGCTCAAACTCTGAATTTCTTCCTGTATCTGCTGAATCAGCATTAATGGTATTTAGTATATTTCCATTTATTTTTTGTTATTTTTGTTGTTAACATGTAATTTTATGTAAATTTATAGTTGGAGATATATATATACACACATACGTATAAACATCTTAAAATCTTAACATCCTAAAACATCAATACGTTGGAATCAGCCGATTTCATCTCACATGTCAACTGCAATGGTTCAGTATTTTCTTTTTATATCAGCCTTTGATTTATAAAATATAGCATATTTTAAATAACTTCATAATCATTTTCTGATTTGTATTATTTTTAATGTTCTCATATAAGATTTTAATAGAAATTTGATGATTGATATTGTGTAGAAATTGCTGGACCCAAGTCACATGTTAAATGAACTGTTTAAAATGTGAAGATTTTTAGATTGACAGAATGCTGTTTCAGCCAAGACACGACATTTGTTTAAAAGATAGTTTTATGTTTATTTTTAATTGCATGTATGTAAGTATATTTGTAAGTTTTTAAAACTGGCTTGTTCATCTTCATAGGTTCTGATAGTTATATATCCAGTTTTTATATTAAAACTGTTCTTTTGTGACAGCCATTCGTATAATTCTGGTAACTAATTTGGTAAAAGTTTTATAAAATGTTTTATTTGCACAAATTTAAAATATTGCATATATATTTTAACCTTTTCAGCCAAAGATATGTAAATTATGAAGTTGGTGGTTGAGGTGCTTCTTGTATCAGTGAGAATTTCAAGAGCTTTCTGATAACTTGATAATGAACAGTAGGAACGTCTTAGGATTGTTATTGCTGGAGACCTCCATGTCTGTGAAATTCTTAGGCTCAGTGATATATATTTTGGTATTTAATTTAATTATTTCTCCATGTATCAGCAAAATTGCAGAAGTCAGACAAATACTGCCTACCTTTGAATCCCACACCTAAAATCAGTATGAAAAGTGTGAGAGGCCTCAAAAACAGTGTTCAGATATGTGCCTTGTTTAGAACAGACTGTTTTCTTATGATATAATTTCAGAGAAACAAAGAACAATATTAGTTTTAGATACAGGAAGATCTCCTTCACCCAGTAGTTCTAGGATTAATAAAATGTCATAACTCATCCACTGAAATTGTCATAAAAATGTTAATTCATATCTTTGAAATCAATATTTTTGTGAATTGACATGTTTTATAAACATTAATTTTGTTTGAGCAAGGTGCACATTATTCAAAACATTATTTTATTAACATTGTTGCAAGTACCTATACAAATGATTTTATAATATTTTGAAATAAAAACATTTAATTTGGTGCCTATATTTGGCTGTAATAATTGTTCTCTTATTGCTTTGTATTGTGTCATAAGTTAGAACAATAAAGAATGTTAAATACTTAAATTGTTCCAACAGCCATGCTTGGTTGAAGTTTTGTAAAATGCAACCACACTCATTTGAAATTTTGTTACTTGTGTTTAATATGTATTGTCTCATAACATAAAAAAATTTGGTAATTTAAGTTCAAGGGATCAGCTACTCATACCTTTCTTCACTTATTGACCCCATAATTGTGTTTTGAATGGTATGTATGGTGAGACTTTTACTTCTTGACTATCTTCATGTTCTTGTAAAGTGCAAATTGATATGTGAGACAGCCATCTTCATACTCGTCACAATGAGATCATGGAATCTCATTGTGAGATGTGTTGAATGAACTTGTTATCCCTGATAATTTTGAGTACTTAGGTCACTGATAAGGCACACTTATTTTTAATATTATGCAAAGTTCTTTATATTGTAACATATATCAGACAAAGGAACATATTTGTATTCACATGTTGCTTTAACCTTTGTTGTATTATTGGTAATTGTATAAATGTATTTATTCTACTTAGGATTTGAGCTTCTCACGGCGGTGAGAACAAAGATGTCTGTCTTCTGGGTTATAGTACCTGTAGTGTGGTTAAAGTTTATCAGAGGTCCTTGCTGCCTCCATCTTCTACCAGACTACATAGTGTTACAATCCAAAAGGCAGCCATCTTCATATTTATTCTAGTCTTTTGATTTAGGAAATGGTTTAGCGACAAGAAAACATAAGTGGCACAATGATCTTCTGGGTTGTAATGCCATGTGGACTTCTAGGTAGGCACCGGTATTTCAGAGAAACGTGTTTTCTCCATCTTCAGTGCTGAAGATAGAGGCAGTATTTTTCTTCAAAATGTTAGTGTCTGTGTACAAGTCCAGCAGTATTACAACCCACAAGACCAGCATTGACATTTTCACCACCATGAGCACATCATATCTTTTGACCATACTGTTTAGATAATGAAATTGTTTACATTAAAACTGTATAAAAATGATTACATATTCTGTAGAGCAAATACTGTACATATTTTATGTAAGACTAGATATTCAGTTATTTTAACCTGAACTGTAAAATATGATATTATTGTCTTAGGAAGAAGAGATGTATAAATGAATATGACAAATTTAATTTTTGAACACATAATCATAGGTGTACATGTGCACATGTGAGTGTGAATGTGAATAAATTTAAATGACTGAAAACATTTAATACGTCATTTTATTAGCAGTTATTTTTCATGAGACTTGTTGCTGGTGTCTTGCTACCTATGTGTCATAAAGTAATCTACATTTATAATTTCTGTACGTGTACATATAGAGAAATACATATGCAAATTTTATTAACTGAAAGCAGTCTATGAGTGCCAGCAAGTTAATATGCTAATCTGAGCTGTACTACTAGCAGTTCTTTCTTCAAGAGAAGGTTTTAGGAAGAAATTTGTTATTTACAGAGTTTATTATTGCTGTTGACCAAAATATGTTGTAATATTAATGAAAACTTTTAAGATCGCTTTGTGCACAGATATTTCATTCTCAATATGTATAATGTAGTGAGAGTTTACTGATATTTTCTAAGTTTATTTCACTACTTGAATACATCATTACTTCTACAGTAACCATATCATGAATCACTTTCCAATGTGTGACATTATGACTGTGCAGACTGAACCTCACAATATTGATATCTGTCATGTGCTACATACATAAATATGTATATTCCATGGATCCAAACATTTGTCAGATTGACTAGTAATAAGTCATGAGCATGCAATTATTTCATGTGATACACCCCATAACATTTTTCGTAAATACGCCTATAAGGAAAGGTCATTCGGCAAAAACGTGGAACGAAAATGTGTAAGATCCGTATCAACAAATCGACAACAATGGTTACCTAGGGAACGTCGTGTTTACTTGGCATTGTTGTTACCTTGGAAAACGTGTAAGATCCATATAAACAATTTAAATATGGACCGACAACAATGGTCAGCTTGCGTGCATTGTTGTTACTCGGCATTGTTGTGTTACATTACTGCCGTCAACAATCCACTTTCGTTATTGCTGAAAGAGCTGAGCTTTGGATCGCTTGTAGAAGAAGTGCGTCGTAGACTAGATAATTTTGACATTAAATTACATTCAGCTACCTTTCTTTCATTGTATTTATTGCTTAAATA
This sequence comes from Zootermopsis nevadensis, assembly GCF_000696155.1. The sequence goes on along the minus strand of NW_019060005.1, from coordinate 422,863 downwards.
TAATTTAAATACAGAGACGTATTTACTTCAGATTCTCCAGAGCCGTGGTTCCACTGTCAATTTTTATTCAGGTATCATTATTAATCATCACTTTCTTTTAAGCTATTAGTAGCATTATTACATAAACCCTTCAGAATTAAATTAGTTTAAATTTGTGCTTGATAGTATATAATATTAAGTTTGACTTCTTTCTTCCATATTTAAGACACTATGTATTTAAAAAACAATTATAGCATTACAGAACATATGAATACATTACATGTCTAATAGAAATGTTAATAGTGTTCATGGTATCTGATTGACATATACATACAGCAGAGAATATTTAATTCTGTAGAGTGATATGTTACAAACAAAATTCTGCCCTAAGTCTACTACTGTGTCCTGGCCATGGGGAGAAACCATGGAATGGGATAGCATCTTTGGTATCTATCTAATGACGCAACACGTTTGATCTGTTTATGTATAGAGATCAGAGTTCTACAGGAACGGAAATACTAGGGTCACGTGACGTATGATGTCAGAATACATGGCGACTGGCTGAGCAGTGCAAAATCATCAGACTTCGTAAATTTGAAACATCGAACCCTTTTAGTTTCTGTACACAGTTCCAACAAAGGACGTTTTGATACACAAAAATGATTATTACGTTGAAAAACCTGCAACAACAAACCTTTAAAGTTGAAATTGACCCAAATGAAACGGTAAGTTACATCCAAGGGAAGTCCAAGTAATCATTCCATGCAATAACAAACGATATTCACGTGTTTGACCGGCGATAATTATTTATAATGCAGTGTTAAAATGTGAATTTATATTATTTTCCTTGTGTGTAATTAAAAGCTGTGGTTACTACTTCGTATATATCGTAGGTACGACATCTAAAGGAGAAAATTGAAGCAGCGAAGGGGAAAGAATATCCAGCCGAAAATCAAAGGCTTATTTATGCAGGTAAATCATTCGCAAGAAACACTGTATAAATCTGTGAATAATAAATCTGTTGTCAAATTGTGGGACAACTAACCAGGCAATATAATTGGTTTACAGGTAAAATCCTTGCAGATGAAATTGTTCTTAGTGAATACAACATTGATGAGAAAAAATTTGTTGTTATTATGGTGGCGAAACCTAGAAGTACACCAGCGCCTTATGCAGGTCCAAGTGATCCAACAGCTGCACCTGAGGAGGCTGAAGAAGAGAAGCAGCAGGAAGAAAGCACAGTGGCCACAGAGAGGTTAGTTTAGGTTATGTTCTATAACCAGTGTTTAGCACAGTATCTTTCTTATAGTTAAAATGTAGCATACATTCTGATGGTTACATCATCATGTCATCACTAAGGTTTCTCAGCACATTAACTGAAACTACATTTTACATTTGTAATGTTGCTTGTACTTTATTAATATGTGATGTGAATATCATATTACCTTGTTTTGTGAACCTGGATTTCAAACTCATGATTGAAGTTTCATCAAGGTAATTTAAGAATTAAACTAAAAGTGAATTTACTCCTAAAACAGACTTAAGATGTAGCCTAGTAATGAGTTGATCCACCTGTACAGCGAAAGACCAGACCTCTTTGGAGTTATAAACGAAGCACAGTGTTACACAGACAAACTGTATAACAGAGGACAGGCTATCAGTGTTCCTTGTAGTAAGTACATGGTGACTTATATGCCAGTACAGTTAAAAGAAAACTGCTAAATGATGCCTGCCAAAGATGAATGATTTGACTTGAATGTGATGACTGTATCTTTGCAGTTCTGAGACTACAGTGCCATCTACTGCAAATTCTCCATCAGCAGCACAGCCAGCTGCCACAAATATTGTGGACGCAGAGTCAGCTCTTCTAATGGGGGAAGACTACAACAAAATAGTGCAGAATATTATGGATATGGGGTATGACAGAGACCAGGTAAAGCTGTATGCTTGTCCCAAGTTGAATTCAGCCAAGAGTGCAAACCACATTTTCATTTTACATTATAAAATTACTAGTAAATTACTCTTCAAGAATGATGGGAAAATGTAAAATAGTATTTAAAGAACATATTTGTATTGAAAAGTATAGCGACAGTTATCTAATCTGTGTCTTACAGATGGCTAGTTTATAAATCCCATACAAAATGACAGGAAATGTTATTTTGTATGACATCTTTTATTTATATAATTTCAGAATGCAAAAATTGCATGTGGTAACTAAAAATTAAAATGTTAGATCACCTAAATAATATTTAATAATACCATCCTTACCACAAAGAAAACACTGAACTTCACCATTACAAGGATTAATTTGTTAATACTGTTCAAGGAAATAATTATAATTGAGATCAAGATGGGAAGAACAAGCTAGGAAAAATGTCACACAGAAGAGGAAGAATTTGGGTTCAAATGGAGGGAAGGAGCAGTTGGATGACAGAAATAGACAGCAAAAAGCTTTATTTTCAGATGTCCCACTCTAAATGGATACATCACTGGAGGATTATATGAGCCCTTCTCTGCCTTTGTGTAGTGAATATAGAATATTATTATTAATTAAGTACCTAAACATTGCAAAGAAAAATTTTGTATTCCTACTGTTCATTGAAGAGTGTGTGTGTGTATGAAATTTAAAGCAGTCTTCATCTGGTAATTGATTATTGGCCAAGAAGCAGGTAGCGTAGTGGTAGGAATGCTACTACCTTTGATTAGCCTCTGGATACTTTTTGGAATGGTATTAACCCCCCAACTTTGATTGAGTGGTTATATGCCCATGACTTGGTCCCCAAAGCCCGTAATTGTATAATTTATACAGTGAACAAAGTCCAAAAGAACAGTTTTACATATTGCAATATACCTTTAAACCTTGCCTGCTTTTTAGGTGGAACAGGCATTACGAGCAAGTTTTAACAATCCAGACCGAGCTGTTGAGTACCTTCTCACAGGTATTCCAGCACAGTTGTTTGACGACCCACCAGGCTCTGGACCAGAAAGTGACCCAATAGTTCAAGGAAGCCCTACACTTCAAGCGTCAGGTGGGGGTTCTGAAGGTAAGGTGTGTGATACTTCAACTAATGCCTGTTTGATTGTTGTTATATTATACCGTATTTCCTCGAGTAATTCGTGCCACCTTGAAGTTTTATGATCTGGCTTCTGATATGCAACAAGTTCTAAAAATTGCCTTTGCCTCTTTTTACTTACTGTGTGCTGATTTTCAGGATGTCATAGTGTTCCATCTGCCCACCCTCCTGTAAATACCAACTTTTACACAATTTATAATAAATGTCCTGTGTCTCAGTAATGTGTTCTAGGAGAGTTTGTTCACATTACTAAATTATGATTGCCATGTAGTATTTAGAGAAATTTAATTTGTTTTAAATAATTTTATAATTTCTAGAATATTAAGAAACTGCCTGTCAAGGTAAGTCAGTCCATATGCTAGCTTCACATCATGGGATACTCTGTATAAAACAGAATATTTATTAATCATTACCATTTACATCAAGAATCCATGCCAAGCTAATAATAATAATATGACTTCAAGTACAATTATTTAGGTGTGTCCACAACTAAATGTTACAAAAGTGCATCTGTCAGCTCTTTGTCTGTCTTTCTGCATGTAAAAACTTGTGAACCTCTGAAAGGATTTTCATGAATTATTACCTTACACCATCTTACAGGCATTTCTATACATGAGCCAGGGTCAGACCATGGCCCTGTGGCTCATGACATAATATCTACTGGAAAATACAGTTTAAATACATGCAGTGCTACATTATTTTCCTCAAGATATGTGCTGTTCCCAGAATGGCTGTTGTCTGTTGTTCCATGCTGGAATTTTCACCATGGATATCATCTAAATACTTTTTAAATGATCCAAGTAACCTTTTGTATGAACCAGTAATCATTGGTGTCACCTTTGCATTACACATGCCCTGTACTTCAGTCAGTAGATCTTTATAGCTAATATTTTATCTTCTTCTCTCTTCACTGCATTTCTGTCATTTATCATAATCATCAGCATCACTGCTGCTATAAACTGTTTCTTTGTGAAAATAAGGCAGTGTCAGTCTCCTTGATGTTTTCTTTATTTGTTTATTTTTACTGTACCACTTAATCTAGAGGCAATAAATTTTGTTAAACATGCATAGAAATGGGTTAAATGATTGGTCAATATTGAAGGGGAACAGGATCCTTGAGGTAACATTGTTTCAGAAGACCCGTTGGCGTTCCTGCGTTCTCAACCACAGTTCCAGCAGATGCGACAAGTGATCCAACAAAATCCACAGCTACTGAATGCTGTTCTGCAGCAGATTGGACAGACCAACCCTGCCCTTCTACAGCTCATATCACAGAACCAGGAGGCATTTGTACGCATGCTGAATGAACCTGCTGCTCCAGGTAGCTGAACATGACCGATATATAATTGAGTAAGCTGTGTAATACCATGACAGCATTTACTAAAATATGTTTGTAATGTTGTGTGTTTTACTGTTTTCCAGGAAATTCAACCTTTTAAGAATAATATGCATTTGCCAAGAGAAAAAAGTTACGAGATTATTCTTTTGTATTTATTGTATAAATAGTGGTATAGAAAAGGTACTGCATGTTAACATGGGTTGTACAATCTCCAGTGATGTCTTTGTATGTAATATAACAAGGTGTCTAGTGAGAGAAGTTTTGTATGCAGTTATCACAATTTAATCAGCTGAGATTCATTAAGCCACCTTACACGGCTGGTAGCCCGTGAAAGCTTCAGACCAAAATCAGCTGAGAGTTGTGTTGTAAGGTAGTAAATGTGCACTCATATTGAAAGCTGGAAAAGGCATGAATGAATTTTGAAATACTGTATTTAAGAGCATACGAATTGTGTTGGACACACTTATTACTTTTAAATTATTTTTCTCATCTTGAATTTTCTAATTTTTTATCTTTTTTTTGCTCTTGCAGAAAATTAAATGTTGTTTAGTTTCATTCATTACATAATTTTAAAATGTAAAAACTTGACTTGTATTATGTTGTAATTTCCAAACACAGTACAGTGGTGTTTGAATTCTACCTATATTTGCTCATTGATTATTCTTGCAACTTCCACAGCAAATTATCACTTTACGCTCACTTTTCTGCATACTCTTCTTATTTAGATTTGACTTACCTTCATGGAAGAAGGTGCCTTATTCCAGTCCCATAGAAATACTTTCTCTCTATCCCTATCTTTCTTTCTCTCTCTCTCTCTCTCTGGGGTACAGACAAATGGAAGTCACAGTAACAGTAAGGATTATATACAAGGTCTGGAAGGATTTTCTGTACTGGATCATCAGACTACTCGCATATAGGTTACGCATATTATATACTGGTGATAATGTGAAAACACCCACCTTTCGAAAAGACATGGTCTATTCTTCATTAGATCTGATTGCAGAGATTTGTTTGGAAAAGTTTTAGTTTTCACAACCATGGCTGTAGTATTATTAACATGATATATCCAACAACTCCCTGATATCATCTCTAAGGAGAAAGCAGTCAGTTCTCATGTCTCTTTCTCTTAAAACCTATCCCTTTACATATAATGTGACAATGCTGACATGAAGTGGAAAATTCTTTTGTTATCCTGTGACTTTCATCTCTCTGGCCCTCAGAAGCACATGAACTTTATAAGTGTTTTTGCTGGATGACAAAATGGAAGATATGGTCCTGACAGCATCTGCATATGGAGTGAACTAGGTGCAGAATGAAGGACCAGGTGTGTTCTGAAGGAGAGAAAGTACATTGAAAAGTGGCTGTGAGATTATATTGTGCCAGCTGTAAGAATTAGGAGAATTGCCTCAAGTTTCAATTCCCCTCATTTAAAAATATGGTCTGTATAATGTAATAACAACTCCATTCTGGCATACCAACTAGTTTATTTTCCAGAGCCATTTTACTCTTTACTGCCAGATATGTGTTGAACGTCATGGATCGAAGAGATTTGAATGGTATGTCGCTTCTCTCATTCAAAGAAAAGTGTGTTGATATCTGAAATGGAAAATGAAAAGACTCTTCAAATTGACAGTTACATTATCATGGTAAATGTTAAATCACAGTGCTAAAAATGTTATAATGTGTATTACACTATTCAATAATTAATTACAATATGTGATTGAAGACCCTTCTAATAACTTGATTTGAAGTGATATTCTACCTGAGTATTTGTTACCTAGAATTATTTATTCCAAGGCTTATATGTTTTATAGTGCTGTAGGTTTATTTGGTGGCCAGGATTATATGAGTTAATACGGTATAAATGTATGAATTCCTGGTAAAATTATGTTGTTCTGCAAAGTGTGCTTAATTGAAATTTGTATTTTATACTCCTTTTTCAAATGAATCGATATGTGGGTGGAGGAAGTCCAATTAATTGGTGAGTTTTACATTCTCACAGGTGGTGGCATACCTTCAGCTGGTGGTACCCCTGCAAGTCCTGTTGCAACTGTACATGGGAGTGCAGGAGAAGCTGGATCAGGTGCTGGTAGCATATTTGCCCCTGGAGTAATCCAGATAACTCCACAGGACAAGGAGGCCATTGAGAGGGTGTGTACTCGTGAAAGTATAACATCATTCATTATTTATCTGAGCTATATTTATTTAATGGGAACCTGCTCAAGAGACTGAATACCATTTAGCAGTCAGAATGTTGAATTATGATGTAAGTAACAATGGTAAGTCTGTAGTACCAGGTGCAAGAATATATGTTTCCTGCTCAAAACATCTCTAGGGACTTTCCAGCCTCTTATTCATTGAGTAGCTGGTATAAAGGGGGCCAGAGTCTGAAGGTCTCATCACTACATCTTGGATGCATAAGGACATGTGAAAGTAAATCTTTGCACATGTTAGACCAAACATTCTTAGCACTTAGCACACACCTTTTTAATTTTCCACTGGAATTTCATAGGTCAAATTACATTGATATATCTGAGCATTGGTCATACTGCTACCATGTTATTTTCCATTTCAAAATAATTATAACCTTCTAGGATGTTGCACTGTGTAGTCTCATAGTAGTTGACTGACGTTTCACTGGCGCTTACTGCCTCTGTTATTTGTACTTATTACCAAGTTTCATAGAAATCAACCATGTAGAAACTTTAATATTGATGTATTGAATTAAAATAACATCTAAGCAAACAGAAAGACAGCTTACTAATAAGTGTTCTGAAAAAGGAGCCATAACCTAAAAATTATTCAATTAAACAAATTGATGGTGAGATTTCAGGTTCTTACAGTGGTGAGTATGAAGCTGGCTGTCTTCTGGGTTGTTGCACCATGCAGTCTGGTCGAAATATACTTTCAGAGGCGCTTGCTGTCCATCATCAGGGCAGCGATGGTGGAGGCAGCAAGTACCTCTGAAACACTGGTAAACTTCTACCAGACTGCACAGTGCAACAGCCCAGAAGACGGTCATCTAAACAGATTTAGAACTGTCAGTTTATCTCATTCATGTGTAAGATTGTGTTTCTAATGCCCCATATTGGTTATTGCAGCTCAAGGCACTGGGGTTTCCTGAACACTTGGTGATTCAAGCATACTTTGCCTGTGAGAAGAATGAAAACATGGCAGCCAACTTTTTACTAGCCCAGAGTCTTGATGACTGAAAGGAAGCTTTGATTTCATTTATAACACAACACACACAGTCACTTGCTCGTAAAGAACATAAAGTGAGAAGTGAATTACTGAAGGGATTCCGTAAATACAATATCCTCCCTGTCCACAGTGAATGAAGAAATTTTTAAACTGGTTAGACTGAGTTTATCCAATTATTAATATTGTGCAGTGAATTCTGTACATTGGTCAGAGACTGCATTCATGTCCAGACTTGAATACCACACTGTGGTTAACCTAAGACTTTATGAGATAAGCATATTAACAAATATTTTATTTATGATTTCAGTTTGTTTGTTCATTTGTTTGAGTCTGAACATTGGATAATTGAGAATCTGCTTCCTGTTTTGGTTGTTGTCAAACTGAAAAGTATAACAACATGGCAGAAGTCAGAACACTGGATTGTTCTGGTGTGTGAAATTAATTTACTGTCATTAGAGAGTAAAGTAATGCTAAGGCATATTTGTTACTAATTGTAGTATGATATGGGCACAAATCATGCTATTGTCTTTCCTTTTAAATTTGGAACTTTTTATGAAGACCAAATTAATGCTTCAATATACAGTGAACTGTTCAGTTTGTAAAGCTTTCCTGTGTATATAGATCACAGTAATAACATTTTTACCCAAAACTAGCCATTTGTCTGAATTATTTTATCATTGAATGGCATGAAGGAGTAAGGGAGGGAAGTATGGGGAATATTAAATATTGAAGGATTGCAGCTTGTTACAACTAACTTTTTTTTTATGTGAAGAACTCCAAAATAAAGAATTTTTGAGTTGACTGATTTCATGCACTGATACAGTCTTTTCTTGGTACTGAGTGATGTTACTTGACTCTAAGAATCCTCTATTATTGTTTGGCCTTCATCCTCATTTTCCTTACCCCATTGAAGTTTTATGTTTTGTACAATATGTGGTTATGCCATTTGGTGAATATGATGGGGATCAATATAAGCAGCAGCCAGGGACTTTTCAGTCGTAATGAGAATGGGTTATACCAAAGCGGTACACATTGGATTCAAACAGCCAATGAAATGCCATATTCTCTTTTTCTTTTAGAAAATAGCTCATTGAAATGTGTGTCAACCCAAAACTTAGAGATAGTACAATATCATTTTAGCCTCACTTCTGTTAGGCAGTCTTTTTAGGCTCATGGTTGGTTACCAGGTTTTGTACTTTTGTTACTAGAAGGTGCTGGGATATGCCTCGCATTATTTGGGCAGTGGTAAACAGACATATTTTCCCACTGCAAGTCTTGGTGTTGTGTTTGATGATAGAAGTGGTGATGGTCTTTTACAGTAATAACCCTGACAGAAACAGAGTTTCTTCTGAAAGACTCCTGTTTATGTACAAAGGAACTTTCAAGAAAGTGGAGTATATGAATGTCTTTGTGTTCATATTCTCAATAGGGATGACTTTCAGCCAGACCATTTCTTAATTATGGTGACTTGATTGCGGAGACTTTTGTCAGTGATATGGTTACAACTCATGTTCAGTCATTAATTTTTTAAAATTTATATATTAAAAGTGATGTACATTACTTCAGAAATGACAGTGATGTAACTGTATACAACTGATTTATATGTGCACTTTTTAATATTGTGCATTTGTTTGGGATATAGGACCATACTAAAAGTTATTAAACCAATGAAAGAGATGAGATTTGAGGTTCTCATTGCATTGAAATTGTCAGCAGTGGCTGTCTGGTTTGTGACCCCATGTGGACTTGCAGGATACCAACATTTCAAAGAAACATAAGTTTACCTATAAGTCTACATGACTTCACAATCCAGGAGACCACTGTGAACAATGAAGTAGGTATTTGAGTATAGTTACTCCAAAGTATTGTATAAAATTACATACAGTTTAGAATTTAGTGTTATATATATGAATTATACTGAAAATAATTTTGAATGTTAATAACTATTTAGCTTTTCCTAAATTAATTTGGGTTGAAATTTTTGCTCTAAATATATTATCCCACATTATTGCATAACAGGTGAAATTTTGTAGCTATGAATTGTCCTTTCTTCATTCTTAACAATAATTTGAACTGTTTCTTGCTAGGTGGAACCAGTGTTCAGTAGTAAGTAGACAGTTTCTGTTTTTGCCAGTTTCTTTTATACTTTATCTTTACTCCTCACAGTACTTATACTATTTCTAAACCTTCATTTGGCAGATTTGGATAGTAGTACATAATTATGTAGTTTGGGCTTGTTATTTTATGAATATGGAACACACAAGTAAGTCTGATAGCCATAATGGTGACCTGGAAGGCATTTCTTTTGACATGTCCAGCAGTGATATTTCTGTCAGAAATAGACGTTAGACTCGGATTCAGACAGTTCTGTTGACACTTCTAACAACGGATGAAAATGAAAACTTCATTTGCCTCATAATTTTGACGCAAATGTCTAAGCAGAGCCCAATAGCTCAAAATAATAATGAAGCTGTTTATATGTGAAAGATTTTCTCGTATTATAAAGTGTTTTGAATAAAATTACTCGTACACATTATTTATGATCACATATATGAATTAAAATAACTTGCCATTTTTCTGTCTCACCAAATTCAGAAAATAAATTGACAAGTGGTTAAATACACTGGATGTATGAAAGTGAAAATTTCTTGTAGATAGACATTTCCTTGAGTTTTCTTGATTGTATTGGTTCACAAATTTGAATATAAAAGTTCTGTTATTTGAACGGTCATGTGCTTATAGATGAATATATATGGACCTTTATTCTGAATACAATATATATCTCTCTATGGAGGAAGCTGTAATGCTTTATTCTCACTAGTATTGTTTGGCTCAGTTTTCACACAAATGCCTTAAGTATGTACTGAAGTTGTGGAATTGTGTTAGAAAATTGGAGATTTGCTTCCACTATAGTGCCTCATCTAGTTGTTTCATGCAGTTCTTAGAGTTTTGGGTTGACTTTCCTTGAGCTTCATACAGTTAAATGCTGTTAAGGCCAAGTTCAATAGACTATGTAAAATTGATCAGGAAGAGTGAAGTTTCATTATATTGAGCATTAGTTATAAGAACCTAAAATGTGTTAAAAATCAGAATTATTAATAAATTAATGTTGTAAACAAACTGTAATATGTCATCTTTAATTATGTTTTAAAGCACTTTGTTCTCCCTGCTGATCGTTGATGGTGGCTACTGACTGCAGATGACAAATAATGAAAAGCAGCTCATTAAATTTGCAAGTGTTGGGATATGAGAGTAATTGGCCGTGTGTGTGGTGACAGATTGAAATTAACCATTGATGATAGTGTTCTGGGTTGTGACACCGTGTAAACTCATAAGTAGAAACCAACATTTTGAGGAGTTACCATGCAACATCAATGTAACAATAATTTATAAAATTCAGAAAAATTATTATTTTAAAGGATATTCGTAATGTTCTGATGATGGGGACAGATATAGTCCCTGAAACAATGAGTGTTTATTAACTGGCATGGCTGATAGCTTGAGAAGATGTTATTAATGATACTTGTAATATCTGAATTCTTTTTAAATATATCTTCAGTTCCATGTCCAAACATCTGATTACAAATAACAATACAGCACTAAGGCTAGAGGATGTCACATGGTTGATATTTCTGTCACTGGCTACAATTTTGGGAAGCAACTTTCAGACTCTGGAATGCTTGTTTTATTTGACTAGGGAGAGAGGATGGGATAACTACCTTTCTGGACTGTTGGCTGCAAATAGCCACAGAAGTGAAGCTGTTAAGTATGGTTAATGAAAAAAGTTGCAGCTAATCACAAATTGCTCATTATGATGGAGGTCCTGGAAAAAGTACATCAATTTATGCAACAATTTCCAATGTATGTAACATTAAGAAACTGATTCTGCAGTTTTGTTTGCTATAATGAAGGTTTCAGTATAGGCCAGTGTTCTGTAATATTTTTCAACAGTTGCATACCCTAATTTATCAATACACATGATGGCAGACCACAAAATATTGCTTCATGAAAAAGGCGTACAAAATGATACATAGCCATAAATATCTACTTGCCCAAAACAATGCAGGCATAACAAAATAACACATTTCATAAATTATTAATATTGAATCTGTGTGTATGTATTAAAATTAAAATTATAATAGGTAAGATGTTTCCTTTTTCGAACTACAACGTGTGATCATGCAGTTTCGTTTAAAAATTTGTGGCACACTGGTATAGGTCACACTAGTTGGAAAAAGAATAAGCCGGGAGTGTTGTTGCATCATACAGGAAAACAAATTTTGTTTCCCAGACTCATGTGACTAACTCATCCGATCCATGTCAGATAAGGAAACACACACTTGAGTCATCACAATTGTCAGTTGACCTTCGGCTGGAAAACTTTGAATTCCTGCACATTATTAGGTAAGTAATGAGAAAACAGAATGATGAATGGCGGCGGCAGAATCGGGAGTTATTTTCACCATTCCTATTTTAGTTATGTCGGAGATTGTATTTACACCGTGCAGTTGGTGATATAGTTGACGACATTGGATTCTTATAGTTTAAAACTATTGACAGTTAAAATATCATTATTTTTCTTTTGTTAACTTTATTAAATTGTAGGATTTAAGGTTTTCACAGCGGTAAGTCTGAAGATTGCTGTCTTCTGGGTTGTTGCGCCGCGTAGTCTGGCAGATTTTTTAGATTGTATATTAAACATTTTTTATAGTATTTGTCGGTTATCTGGGAAATATGAAACTCGAAGTTTTCGTGCTAAACTGACATTTCGTGATGGGCATTTCTTTCGAGCTATTTATATGTATCGGAAGCTTTATTATAAAATACTAGCGCAATGAAACTTATTTGTTTCATCAGTTTGAATGCCCACAAAGTACGTAAAGGTAATGCGGAATTTTTGCATGTATAATGACCAAAAATTTTTGTTTGAGGTTATATACGTGATTTCATTATGTCTGATATGATTATTTTAAATCATTATTCGTTTAAAATGATATTTCATTTGCTAAAGACTGGATGAACTTATGTACTGGTTTTCAGAATTCGGTATGAGCAAGAAACAAATACATTACATTTGTATGAGAAGCAGAATGCCATCGTACCTTATCTGGCGACTATATATGTATTATCGGAGGTAGTGTTACAAAGAAAATTTGAGTGCATGATTAAAGAGTGGCAATATGTGTTGGAAATGGTATGTTGTCCCAGTTTTATGTAAACTACCAGCTTTACCCTCCCACCTTTGAAGAAGTTTTTGCAATGTCCAATAATTGTACTCTGCAGTAACCTTTGGATAATATTGCTGCAAGAATGGCACAGTAGCAGGTCATTATCTCAAATAACTGCCGTCAACTTTTTTTATACTGCTTTATCATAAGTATGACATAAAAATTAATGTTGACATTCATTTCGTATTTAATTTACAGTGTATACCTTGCAAAGGATTTAACTAACACCAGCCCCTTAAAAGAGTAAAACCAGGTAGTTTTCTGTTCTTAGGAGTTATGAAGGAATGAACTAAATAGGAAGGGTAAGCCCATTTTCAAAATTACTTTTGCCTTTATGTAAAATTATTTTTGGGTACTGTTCTCCAAATAAAATAAATGTGGAAATAAGAACTTGGCTGTAGACAAGTTTATAAATATTTCATATTGAGAGTGAATTTCTTACACTGTGTCCTGTGAAAATCAAGTGTAGAAAAGTTACAGGTATTTATAAAAAATATTTTTTATGACATCTTGTTCATTAAGATGATGTGAAATGAGCAATTGTAGTGTAACATGTGATGGTGTGTTAACCAATTGAATGGAAAATATTTAATAGGTGTGATCTTTGTCTCAGCCTTCTTATAAGTTATGAATTTTCAGTACTGAAGTATTGAAATATTATAAGTACTGCTCTAATATGATGGACTTTAATCCTAAGGAATATTTATGATATGTTGATCCATACAGTATAAACAGAAACTTTTATTCATGTTATTTTTATCTTATCTCTGTTAGCTTTGTTTCCATGAAGTTATCAGAAGCTTATGTATAATTTTATACTATATTTCCTTTAGCTACTGATTATAACATAGCTTAACTTCCTTATGCAACACATTGTAAATATATATCTCTGACTAGAAGATACTATTCCGTGCACACATTTGTTGACCATTTTCATTGCTCTAAAGGTAGCCTGGATTTGAGTTTGGTAGCTGTGTGAGGTTGTGTTGTTTATCCCAAAATGAAGTATGTATTTGAGTGTGGCCTTTCCTACATATATATATATATAAGTTTCTGAATATTCTATTGCTCAGAAACTTGCATGCTGACATGTGAATAGAATAGTGTTTAATACTTTATATGAGTTGTTCATGTAAATTAATTAGGAATGAAAAAGGAAGAGTGTGCTTCTCTGACAGAGGGAGTGGTTGGGTTTCTATGATGTCTTTATTTAATAATGCAGTGCTGAGGTCAAGGATGAGTAGCTTTTTCCAAAGTTTTTGAATAGTAAGAAGTTTTGTTCATCACATTTTGTAGTACATTTATTTATGTGTAAGGTAAAAAATGTAAGTTCTCCATATTTAAACTCACATAAAACTGTTGCATGCATTTTGGGGACAGCAATTGGGAAATTTGGCAAGTACTTTATGATAATAAATATATGTTTTTGTTACACATCTTAGGAATGTGGTTTACAGTGGTGCTTGCATTAAGTATCCATCTGATTGCTGCTGAGTTATGCCCAGAAGGAAGAAAAACTTGTGCCCAAGGGATGACATGCTGTGAGCTTCCCAGTGGTGAACATGGGTGCTGCCCCTATGACAATGCGACCTGTTGCCCAGACGGGGTGCACTGCTGCCCACATGGTAAGCTGTCTTTGCTATTTCTCAGAAGAGTGCAATGTTTTCTTTGTGATTTCAGTGTATGCGTTGTATTACTTGGCCCTTTCCATTCAGTTTAGCCATTAATCTAGAGCACTGGTTCTCAAGTGTGGCCACCAGAAAGTTTTAGCAGAAGTCAATCCTGTGACTCCCACAAGAAAGAGGCCAGCGTATTACCAGAGAGCTGACTTGCCTTATGATGTGTCAGTATTGATTTATATTACTTAAGTAAGACCACGTGATTTGTATAATTGGAAACTAAAGTTGTCTAAGTGAAATAACTGATGTTGTTGTTGTTCCTTGTCTCTACAACCCAGTTGTGGGTTTTCGCCGCCTCCTCGGAGGTTTCTTGGTCTTTGAAGTGTACATTTGTGAGTAGTGAGTGACCAGCCCACTGATTCTGAGATAACATGTATTTAATAAATAACTGACAATTTGCAGAAAATATGTGTGTGTATTCCAGTATGGATTACGCCTTTCCATTCGTTTCATTTATGGTTTATTTAATAACACTGTCAGAAGCTCGGACTACGATATTGTTGAATGGTATTAGAAAGGTTGTGAAAGGAAATGGTGTGACCTAACTTTAGTTCCTATCCTGACATTTGTGTGGAGCTACAGATATAAATCAGTCTTGGTAGCCAGGCTCTGGGTTGAGATTTTAACCCAGGACCTCCAAAATATAAAGTAGAATGCTATCTTCTCAGCTACTATGATCAGTCATAGAAGTTCTTCTTTTTGTGAAGATTTTGTTATTACTTTGATATAGTTCTTTGTTTCCTTTTATTTTCCTTCCTTGTAAATTCTCACTGTTTCTTAGTTCATGGAAGTATTCAACATGCCTGTCGACAGGCAGTCGTCTTTTTCTTGTCCTTGGATCTGATCATAATCTTGAGTAAAAATTATTGCCTCACACAGGTAATGTAATACTGCCACTCTGATTTTCACCATGTACCGATTATGTAAAAACAAACATTTGTGTTGTTCTTCATATGCGTATGTGTTTTACAAGTAGCTTGAGAAAATGATAGTTAATTAAAAAATAGCATAGATGATGCATTATGTGCCTTTAAAGTGACATAAAATGTACATGATGAGGTATGTTTAATAATTTTTCAATATAAAATGTGCCCTTGAAAGAATTCACCATTTAAATTACAGAGGTATTTGCTTAGAGTTTTGTGGACACCCAATTTTCAAATGTGAGCTTATATTAACTAGATAAAGGTCTGTTCAGCAGAGTGGAGTTTGTATGTGTAAAAAATGTGATACAATCTTCTTCTTTTTTCTCTGAATCATACTGATTGCACACATGGTTTCAAATTTGATTTGTTCATGGTACTTATTTAGAGAGTTTAATTTATCATTGAACACTGATTCTTTTCTTTGTTTTATCAGGGCATAATTGTTTGACTGGACGCTGTGGAGATGGGCATAGAAACGTAGATACTGAACTTTCCAAACTCATGGTGGATTACCAAGAACCATCTAATGAACTGGACATCAAATCCCAGCAAACTCCAAATGCTAGTTAGTATAAGTTGCTTTGTGGAGTGCATAGTGTAGCAGTAATAGTTTGTAGTTGTTTTAATGTTCTTCCTTGCCTTTCTTTCTGTAAAGGAACATTTTTTGTTAGTTACACCTAAGACTTTTTGAAATAATTGTAGTTTTGTTTATTATTAGTGTGTTTTTTTATTTGGTGAAAAATTGGAATTGTGGAAATGTTATTTTTCACATGAGCAATTTTTAGTTTTCATAATATTGGTTTTATATGTACACAGATCTTCTGAACCCTAACCCCCCTGATACTCAGAACCAAACTAAATCACTTCTTTATTATTACTGATCATTCTAACCCTTTGCCTCTTATTTTTAGATTGTGGCTGTTTGGTGCTAGCAGAACAATTGTTTTCCATGAATTTCAGTCTTAAAGCTATAAATTCAAAACAAACCATATTTAAGGGCTCCCATGTCACTACAGCTCAAGTCTTGGATGGAGGAGAAGGCCTCCAGATATATAGAGGGTAGCTGTGAATATATTGTTTAAGCAGTTGCTTACAGGGGTGGTCTAGCATGAGGGTTGGATGGGAAGCTAATAATAACTTTCTACCATAAAAGAAACATAATTGTACAGTGTTACCTAGATCGTCAGATTTGGTCAGATTCTTGGGGAAGTGGGCTGTAGAGTATTAATTCAATGTTTTTATATTGATTGCACACTAATTTAATGTTGTGTTGATGAAAATTATAGACAGAAGCAGGTCACTAAATTGTATTAATCTGTAGTTCTACCTAGCTTTATCATATATATTGAATTGTTTGAAGTAAAATAAACCATGTAGTTTGTAGGATTTTAGGTTTTTACAGCTTTTAAGAAAAAGGTGCTGGTGCTCTGTGTTGTAGTATTCAGAATGTTCATTGTATGCCAGCATTTCAGAAGAAGATCTGAAATGTTGGCACATGACCAAAAAGGCTGTGTGATGCAACAATCTAGATGCATGTAGTTTCTTCCCAGATGTATTTGTATATCAATGACAGTTTCATTTCTTTGACGAATGGCTGTCAGTGAGACCATAACTAATGCATCTGAGCTTGATGATTTATCTACATGAGGTGACTGAAGACTTGCTGTTTTAATTACCTTTTCTCAGTATATTTGTGATAACCTTTCTCTTCAATGTGAGTGCAGTACATATATTGCAGTAATTCAAAAGTCATGCTGTAGTGCTGGTAGTTTACCTTTCCCTCAAGCAGCTTTTCTGTCTGTGATATTTGAGGTTTTCACAGCAGTGAAAATTTATAATGTGGTCTTCTGGATTACACCAGTTGCATTGTGTCTTAATTCAGAAGACCACATCTAATTTTACTATATATAATTTGTCACCATGGTGTAAAGAATAATCATGCTTCTTTTGTTTTAATTTCTAGGCTTGATGGTTTCTGGTATTGTTTGCCCTGATGGACAACAATGCGGGAATGCAGATACATGTTGTGAGATTTCTCCAAATTTATATGGTTGTTGTCCATTTCATAATGGAGTGTGCTGTCAGCATAGCAGAACCTGCTGTCCCTCGCAATATAGTTGTCTCCCTGCAGGGTGGTGTGAGAAGGTGTGTGCTAAGGTTTATTGCAATTCCATTAATCTTCATTTCCCCCCCCCCCCCTCCCCAATCCTTTTATGAACTCTTTTGTAAGTTTGAGGATAGAAAGTATATATATTTACCTATGTAATTTCTTGTTTGTTGAAGTTCAAAATGTTTTGGATATCCCATAGGATTTGTATAAGCTGATGATTTTGTATCTGTACAAGTGCTTCATTTGTTTAGGTTAAGTTGCATATGTTTTATTATGTTTATTTCATTTTAATGTTCTGAATACTAAGCATATGTTCATATCTTATCACCAACACTGAGCACAAGTCTTTGCTTGGTGTGAAATCTGTTGATGCAAGAACCATCACATTATGCTTACCAGAGTTCCCAGGCCTGGTTGCAAGGGAATGTAAGATTGTATTCACTAATTAAAAATATAATGTGTATGCTATCATTTGGCATACAAGTAAAAGCAGAGGAAACTAAACATATATTCATGCCTTGTTGCCATATTGCGGAACAAAATCATAATATGATTATTGCTTGCTAATAAATCCATTGAAAATGTGACAGCTAAAATATTTAGGAACAATGGTAACAAAACTTAAATACACAAAGAAATTAAGAGCATATTAAATTTGGCAAATGCTTGCTACTGTTCAGTTCAGAACCTTGTCATTTTAAAGCATACAAAATTTTGGTTGGAAATCCTGAAGTTAATATCACTTGCAATACCTAGTTATAGATGGGAGGATAATATAATGGATCTTATGGAAACAGGGTCAGAGGGTTTGGATTGGATTCATCTGGCTCAGGATATGTACTGGTGGCAACCTTTTGCAAAAAGTGTTTCATAATCTGATACTCATGCAAGTAGGTGTTAGTAAGGATCTCATACTTATATATTGTGCAATACATTCATCACAGGAAATGCCAGACAACACTCAGGAACCAATAAAACAATTACCAGTCAACACAATTTGCCCAGGAGGTCATCAGATTTGTCCTACTGGTCAAACGTGCTGCCCTCATTATGCAAGTTGGGGCTGCTGCCCATTTCTTGCAGTAAGTATTGCATTAGATGTACAGGAATGTTGTTATGTAATCTTGATACTTTCTATGACGACTCTCGTCTTCTGGGTTGTTATGCTATATTGTCTTGTAGGCGGTTACCAACGGTTAGTAACAGTTAAAGTATCAAAGTTTTACTTTTTTAGTGTTCAAGAATTTTACTAGTTTTCTCATATTTGTTGCAGGCCACTTGTTGTTCGGATCAGTTACATTGCTGTCCTCATGATTTCCGTTGTGATGTCAGGGGATATTGCACAAAAGTCAGTGATGAAAACTAAGTGATCAAGTATTTTCAAGAAGCTGTGATATGTATCCTTGTGTGTTGCATCTGTATTATTTCTTAAACTGTGTCTGTGTCGCAAGATGCAGAAATATGGAATTTCAGTAGTGTTCATAATTTTTTCGTGCATTCCCTAATTGTCATGTCTGAAGACTGCAGCATTAAAACTGATTTGGGCATGCAGAGGGGTAGTTAAGTCCATCATAATTATTGTGCCTTCAATGAGACTGTAGTGTATTGTGGTATTTGAGAAAACACTTGGTTTATAACTGGAAAGGAATCAGATATTCAGTATGTTAAAATTTGATACAGTGTTTATTTTGAAATATGAATGGTTCAGTCATTGGTGTAATACAATCTGGATTGTTGGGTTTTTGAGTTCCTGGATTTGGTTTGATTTATTTTAATTTCAACTTGCACATTTTCCCGAGTCTTGACATTAATGTGCCTTATAACTTTTAGTGTTAATCTCATTATCTCCAGTTGACATAACCTCATCTCAGGTGCTTATATGCATGTAGTTGTTCTAACCTAAGTTGTCCAGTGATTGAGATTAGATAATTCATATGGACCCAACAGTGTAGGTGACCCCTTCTCTACACCTGAAGATGAGGAAAGACCCAGTTCTTGAAATTTTATGTGTTTTATAACATCAGATGATGGATAAGGTCCAAAAACCCAACAATTAAGATAGTATTTATATTTCTCCTAGTCATGAGAATTTGATGTTTTAACCATCAATCAATACAGGAGCATTACCATCCTATCACGCATTTCTATCTGATGGCCTTAATGATAAAGATGAGCAATACGAGATCCTGTTTAATTTCCTAATTTGGTTTGTAAGATTTCTCTTTCAACATAAAATGAGCATTCTCAGTTTCATAATGATCTTCAGTTGGAATGTCCATAATACAATGACTTTGTATGAAACATATAAAAGCAAAAGTCTATTTTATTGTGCACATATTTTCCATCATACAGAACTGAACCACATAATTCCAACCATACATGAATGAAAAGAAACATCACATCACTGTAAACTGTCATGATGAACTACACATTCTTTGTGACTCAACAAAATTATCATAAATTTTATGTCATTTTTCTCACTCTTCAGTACATACTAAATTATTCTTGCACAATCCCAACAACTTTAATAGGGACAGATTTCACCTTGAGCCGAGCATGGTATCTGGTAACTAATGCTTAGGAATTTTGGTGAAACGCCAGGTATAAAGCAAAGCCAAACAAACCAAGCGCTTGACTCCGCTCCCTAGCTCCTTGGGCCTGGGTCCGGACATGAGTACTGGTCCCAGGCAGGTATATACTCAGGAGACGTTTGAGGTATCCAGTCACATCAGAACCCTGATGATGGGGACAGAGTTGGTTCCCGAAACGTCGGTTTACTATGGTAACCAGTTGACGCGGCTGATTGACCGAGAAGATTTTATTGATCATGAAAGCAAATTCTGAAATATATACTGAATTTACATTACCAAGGAATTATTAACTCACTCCATGGAAACTAAGAGTTCTTGAAATTGTAATAGATGCTGAGGTGGTCTATAACTTTCCATGTCCATGCCTGTTGTTGCTATATTGAAGAGCAAGAGGCCTTTTCTGTGACGACGATAACAATTTATATGCATGTAGTTTTTCATACCCCATTATGATCATGGTTAGGACCCACTTTATCTTGAGATATTTTACTTTTATCATGAGTTTGTGTTAACAGCTTTTAAATAGTTTGTAAAGAAAAAAATGTTTCCTGGGCCTTCTAAATGCCACTTTGTAATTTAATAAGTCTGAGACCACTGCCCCCCCCCCCCTTGTGTCTAGAAATTAAATGTGCATCTGGAATTTGATCATTCACCTACCCCAGTCTCTTTGTTAAGTCTCATGAAGATTTTGAAAACAGATTCATTGCAAGGCAGCTTCCAGGACTGTGGTATTCCTTTTAAGTTCCTGTTGTATCTAGTTGCAGTGGTTGCTCTGGTTTCAGGTACTATGAATATTTCATACATTCCAGTTGCTTTGTTTTTTAAATGAATTGTGCTTCAGTGCTGTGTCAAAGGTCAAATATTTTCCCCATTGTTAGTTTCAATTGTTCTGCTCTAGTACAGGTTTGGTCTCATTGTTGGAAACTGTGACCCATTTTGTTATTATGAGGGGAATGGGGTTACCATGGTTTCAGTACTTTGAAAGCGTTGTATCGTATTAGGCCGTTTTTTACACTTTCGCCTGTTTCTAAATACTACTTTATCTTTTGAAGATAGCCGACGATGACTAGTGACATCAGCTGGGAAAAATGAGAATCGTGATGAAGTTCGGATGTGTGTGTGTATTGGTGTCAGATTATGTTGAAGGTGTCTTCACTTATGCTGATAAGTAGGCACCTTTCATTTCCAAGGCTAAGAAATTCCTTTCTGGTGATCTGATTTCACTGCTGTTTTCGTGTTTCACAATAGATCGCAAAATGGTATTAACACAAATTACAAACTGATTGAAATTGTGAATATTGCTGAGCGTTGATGAAAAGCGGTCCCAGCGTAATTGTATTGTATTGTTTAAGCGGTATCTGTCTGTGATTCTGCGAAACGTAAAAATATCCGCAGGTTTATGAAATATTGACGGTGGTGTAAGAAAACCAATAACTTGACAGTTATATATCGGAACTATATAGTTAATCGCACAGTATTAATGAAAAATGGCATCCAACAGCGAAGTGTTGGAGAGCTCAATAAAATCCAAGAGACCTTCTGGTAAGATATTTTCCTTACTTCATAAAATATGTACAAATATAATTGTGACATAACCTAAACCTTTTGCAATTGAGGTTAATTTACATTATCTGGAAGTCATTGTATAATGTATTAATTTATTGTGTGTATAGTTTAAATAACACATCTGACACCGTTTAGTATGGAACTATTATGTATTATGCATTTACCATGTTTAAAAAGTGCCAAAATTGTATTTTTTGTGTGTTGTTAATGATCGCATTTTATGATTAAGAAATCATATGCACATGTCGGGATCAATCTTAATTTTGTTGGCACATTTATAGATGGCTTCTTGTTTGGGCTGTGTTCAAATCAAATTTACTTATATTTACATTTCGAGAAATACTTATCAAGATTTTTTTTAAAATTTGCAAAGTTTTGTTCTTGTTGAGTACAGGCTTCATAAACCTTTGCTTGTACTTTTGTTAATTCGCATGCATCTCCTGTGTCATATGCAAGGTAATGAGGGTTTTGCCTAAATATTTGTGAGAGATTTGCAAGAGAAATAGTAAAATCCCCAGACTTTATTAAGGTTACCACAGACTCACAACATCCACTCCTACTTGGTAGAAGAATTTATAAATACGTGTAAGTAATAATGATGATGGTTCTCATCATAACTGTTTTTCTGTAATACTGTAATTCCAAAAATCTGTCAATAGCTGTAATAACTATGTATTTATATTTGTACTAGAAACAAGTATTGTATTTGTGCTATGACCTGTTCTACATCCTTGGCTTAGGTCTATGAAGGATTAATGGAATGTAAATAAATTCTATTCTATTATTAGGACTTTGCTCCATGGATTTAGTGACTTTTGACAGTATAAAATATTTTTTTGTCCACAGTCCAGTAATAAAATTTTATTATTTGTGCAGACAGTGCATTTAAGCAACAGCGGTTACCAGCATGGCAACCAATCTTAACAGCTGGCACAGTTTTACCAACATTCTTTGTGATTGGTATTGCATTCATTCCTGTTGGCATTGGTCTCCTATATTTCTCTGATGAGGTAAGTCAGTCAGTAACCAAGTTCTGATTACATATAGGTTTTTAAAATTCTACATAAACTTGATTTTGAAAAGATTCTGGTCTAGTCTGCCTGAACCCACTCTATACCATATGCCAATTTTATAGTAAAGTAGTGAAAGCTCATCTATTAGTGTCAGATTGTGTGAATTCTAGCATTTGCTAAGTGAAACCAAATAAATAAAATGATGTGAGGTGTGATTTCACCAACAAGAAGAGACTTAAGAATCAAATTAATATTAATAGGACCATATTGTTCCAATTAATGAACCACTGTGGTTTCAGGAGTTTTGTATCAGTCTGTGGTGACAATTTTGAAACCCTGGTCTCCTACATACAGAGTCTGAGGAGTATGTTCAGTCAAACCAAATACCAGTTTGATCCCCTTATCTTAAATGGGCACTCAACATTTTGATTCAAGTTTTCTGTGTGTTGTTGATACTGTCTGCGTAGGACTTGTGGTTTACACAGCAGTGTGTATGAAGATGGCTGTATTTTGGATTGTAACACCTTATGCTATGGCGACGATGGAGGTAGCAAGAACTTCTGAAATGTTGGAGAACTTCTACCAGGCTACACTGTGCTACAACCCAGAAGATAGCCATCTTCATAATACTGTCTGTTTTAATTTATTTACAATTTTGTGAGTAATTCTGTGTGGAAATGTAACATCCTGCAATTATGCCAGTATCTGCCCCTTACTTTTCCTGTAGAACTGTTTTTGACATATGTGTTGTATGTGAACTCTGATTGTTCCAATTTGTATTGTACTCATAATTTCAACATAGGAAATATCAAGTCTGGGTGAATGACTGTTTATCACACAGATCAAGTACTGTACTGGAGGCTAAAGAACTTGCTACTCAGGATCTAGGATTTGGATGGCACATTACACATACGTTCGCTTTACTGTAGCTGTTGTATAATTTTCTGGGAAGCTCAGAAAAGACCTTACTAAATATGTGCTATATTTTAGTTTAAATTTGAGTAAATGTTGTGTGTCAGTAAAGAAAAGCAGAAATGTGTGCATTGACATTTAACTCATCAAATGTGTAATTCTAAATGAATTATTAACATTAGCATCCTGTGTTATATGCTTGTTTTTCCTGCCCATTGATTAGCAGTTGTAATGTTAAGATGTGAAACACAGAATCGTATTGAGTGAATTTCATTGTAAAGTTCCTCCATGGGATCCGCACTGTGAGACGATATTATGGATGAGACTTCATTATGTTGTCCTTTAAGAAGTATGAAGTCTTGTGAGCAAAATCGAGTACCCAAGACAATTTCACATAACTAAGTTTAATGCTGTGGTTTTCAGTCATATGATTATGAAGAATGGAAGGTAGAGTCCACGACTGTAATCTTGAGACTTGCAAGGAATGCAGGAAGTCCATAGCGTTAAAGGCAGACGCTATCTTTCCTCCTTCGCCCCACTTCCTCACCCCGTAAGTCTCAATATTACAGTCATGGACTGTATGTATAACTATAATATGAAGTCTTGTGTTATATCTTCAAAGGAATATGTAGTAACATAAGACTAAACAGAATGCACAAACAGGATCTTGTTCCTTAAAGCGTATCTCGTTTTAAAGTATGATAGCATCACAGGTTACTTGTTTCCGACTTGCTTATTGCATTGCCACAGGTAAAGGAACTGATGATAGACTACACAGATTGCAAGAATCAGAATGATGTGCGGTGTAGTGAAGTGATCAGCCAGAACAAAGATGCAACATGCAATTGTACAATACCATTTGAGCTGGAACATGACTTCAAGGTAGGTGGATATGTCTTCGTGCTTCTGTTTTTTAAAGACCCATAATAGTTGTTGAGAATGTTGCTGATTCTATACTTAATGTGAAATGTGATTTGGGAAATTCTGAGGAATGTCATTTTTGTCCTTAGGTTTCCTTGTCTAGTGTTCAATGTACAGCTTAGGTCTTTCAGGATGAGCAGTGTCAAATGTTGAAAATTATCCACAATTACAGCAAATATTGCAGTTGCCATCATCAGGGTGAATATGTAATGGTTGGGCATTTTTGGAAGCCTTATTATTTAGGGCAGGCAGTAGATGGTGAGTTGGATTTGATTATGCTGATTGGTGGAGCTTCCAAAAACACCCAACCATCATCTATTCATGTTTAAGATGGCGACTGCAGTGTTTGCTGAAGCAGCAATAATTTTGAACATTTGATGCTGCTTGTCGAAGAAAGCCAAAGTTTTATGAAGAATGTGATGTTGTGATAATATATTATAGAAGTAAACACATACTTGTGCCTACATTTTACATTGTCAGAACATCTTACGTGAAAACTTTATTTATGTGAAAAATTCTGAATTTTTAAAAACAAAGAAACTTACACAAAACATAGAGACAAATTATTGTCGTCTTTTTATACTGTAGTTATCTTGGTGATTGTGATTACATCTCTACTGTGTGTGTGGCGTGGTGTATCCTTTTCCTCACATTTACATATTATATTATAATTAGTTGTGCCTTGATTGTTTTATATAGGGTAAAGTTTACATGTACTATGGACTGACAAACTTCTACCAGAACCATCGGCGATATGTCAAATCACGGGATGATAATCAGCTGCTTGGCCGCCTTGATTCTGAGCCGTCATCAGACTGTGCACCATTTGATGTAAATGACAAGAGGGAACCTATTGCACCTTGTGGAGCTATTGCCAACTCTTTGTTCAGCGGTGTGTAGTTTCGCTAATCTCCTACTTCATGAACTGAATCACTGTTCATCTGTTGTAATAAGAGACTTTCACTGCTAAGATTTTTTCATAGTTGCCATTGCAACAGAAATGTTGAACTGTATGTCTGTAATCCTGTCCCTTTTAAGGATGAAACTCTGGATAAACGCTACCCACTTTATTCTTATTGCTGCATCTGAACTTACATAAATGAAAGAGAATGGCTTCTAAACTGTCAATATGAAGATCCTGTTGAATTTCAGAGGCAAAAATTTTAAAACCACATGAGTGGGATACATGCATTTCATATCATTTGAAGTGTTCTGCTAAAACATATAAAAATATAGAAATTGTCTGTGAAAATATTATTAAAATAGAGACATACAAATCACTTTCGAGGAAGATGATGATGTCAGACATTCCACATGATTTGATTATACAGCCATATAAGCAAATATCAGAATTACCAGAGGGATTTAGTTTTGTATTTATTCTATTTTCTTTTGGTCTGAAAAGTGACTGCAAAGATATGTGTTATAAGAAAGTAATATTTTCCACTCATTCATTTAATTTACAGTTTGTTTGATATTACAGATGAACTAAGTATTGAATTCCTTGAAAGTAAGAATAAGAAGACAGCAGTACCATTACTGAAAACAGGCATTGCATGGCCATCTGACAAAGAGATAAAATTCCGAAACCCTCCTGGAAACAGTCTATCCCAAGGTGAGTTTTACTTGTCTCATCTTTAGTTTTAGAGAACAGTTTCAGGTCAGAATCTCACATAGTTTTGTAGCTTTTGAAATATGGATGATGTCATAAATAGGGCTTGGAAAATTAAAAGTCAGTCATTAAAATATGTGAACTCAGAACTGAAATTTTCTTTTCCATATCAAAATCTGAAAAACTGAAGGAGCGGCTTTCACCGAGTAGCAGAACAAAATCATAACATGGTCTCTTCCTGAGGGAGGAACACAGATTGCAGGTGTTTGAGAATTGGGTGTTGAGGATATTTGGGCCTAAGAGAGAAGACGATGGGGCATGGAGAAAACTGCATAATGATACGCTTAAAGATCTGTACTCCTTCCCCGATATTGTCAGGGTGATTAAGTCAAGAAGAATGAGATGGGCGGGGCAAGAGGTGTGCATCTGGTATTGGTCAGGAAGATGGGGGAAGAGACCACTGGAGAGACCTAGACATAGATGGGAGGATAATGTCAGGCGGGATCTATGGGAGATAGGAGTTGAAGGAGACTGGATTTTGTTGGCCCAGGACAGGGTCCGGTGGAGGGCTTTGGTTAATTCAGTGATGAACCTTTGGGTTCAGTAAGCCATCTAGTTAGTTATCAAAATCTGAATGTAAATTGTGCAGGTGTTTTACTAAGTCTTAATCTTGATCACATACAGCTTTCAAGGGATATGCAAAGCCAGACTCTTGGAAGAAGAATGTTTGGGAGCTGGATCCAAACAACACAGATAACAATGGCTTCCAGAATGAGGATCTAATTGTATGGATGCGAACGGCTGCTTTGCCAACTTTTCGAAAGCTATACCGTCGGGTTGATCACAGCATACCTGGCTTCTCAGATGGTCTTCTTAAGGGAAACTACACACTCTTTGTCGATTATTGTAAGTGTGTTTTATATTGCATAATGCTATTACAGATTAGTGTTTTTATTATTACGTCTACCATAAGGGAATTTAAATTCCTCACACATCCTCGCAGCTTGATTAAAATAAATTTAAATACTTTAAAGAGCAGAAAATCATAAAATGATGATATGTATCACATTTTTAAGCTAGAAAATCCAAATAATAACTACATTATCAAGAACAAATCTGTCTGTATACAAAGTTTTGAAGTAAGCAGTCTTCATATATACTGCTTGTTTTATGCAGTTTTACAAATATTTTAATTATTTTTGAACGTTTGAATTGTTATCCTTTGAAATCTTTATGGATTTAGAATGCCAGGTACTTAAATATGAGGAGGGGCAATCACCACCTGCCCACTGCACAACTGGAGGGAGACTGGTGCAGATATATTGCTCTGTTGCTCATATATGTGTACTATTTTCAGTTACATAACTTTGAAACTAGGAGAGAAGATGATGGGGCATGGAGAAAACTGCATAATGATGAGCTTAAAAATCTGTACTCCTCCCCCAGTATTGTCAGGGTGATTAAGTCGAGAAGAATGAGATGGGCGGGGCATGTAGCACGCATGGAGAGGACAAGAGGCGTGTACCGGGTATTGGTTGGCAAGCCTGAAGGGAAGAGACTGCTGGGGAGACCTAGATGTAGATGGTAGGATATCAGGTGGGATCTATGGGATATAGGAGTTGAAGGCGACTGGATTTTATTGGCCCAGGACAGGGTCCGGTGGAGGGCTTTGGTTAATTCGGTGATGAACCTTCAGGTTCAGTAAGCCATCTAGTTAACTTTGTAACATGTTTCTTTCAGCTTATATGGTGACCAAGTTTGAAGGCACAAAGAGGATGATATTATCTACAACATCCCTATTGGGTGGCAAGAACCCTTTCCTTGGTATTGCATACATAGTAGTAGGCTGTGTCTGCCTACTGCTCGGCATAGTTTTCCTGTTTATACACGTCAAATGTGGCAAGAGGTGAGTAAAAATTTCTAATAAAATATAGATGCAAAGTATACACTCTTCACCACCAGAATCATTATATAATGGTAGCTAACGAACCCTTTGAAGATGTGACAAAATTTAAATATTAGGGTATGACAGTAACAAATCGGACTTGCATTCATGAAGAAATTACACCATCTTCATATCCAGTTATGTCATCCAGAGAAGTTTGGCATAGCTGAACAAAGCATCAACATGGGCCAACATTTCCTGCTAAACTACACCACTGGCCAAGATATCCATGCACTGGTTTCATCCAAGAACAAAACATGTACTTCCTCTTGAAAAGATTCACTTCTTATAGCCCCAGCATTTATCCCTCCCTAAGTTCGTACTGTTCCGTCCTCAACCAAACCCTTCTCATTTCAATCCTGAATACGCAGAGAGCATATTCCTCTAAAACATTGGTATATAAACATAACATTTCATGGTGTGCCCATGCAGAAGATCATAATTGAACCCTATCATCGTGACATTGTAAAAATGTACACTGCAGTAAGTTGTGTTATGCAAGAAAATATAAATTTCCAGTTTCTTTAGTACGCACTGGTTTAGAAAGATACGTAACAAAGGTTTAAACTATTTGGTGGTCGTAGTTTGTCAAACCTGCCTGAAGTGTTGGCTGTGTGTGTGGATGAATCAGATGCTTGCCAACAGTTTCTTGAGGCATATGTTGATAATTGTGTTGGCAGCACCACAGAGATGATCAACGTGAATCCTCGCACCCCTTATCAATAGTTTTGTCAGCGGACACCAGGGCATTCTGACTGAGTCATCATTATTAATAGTAAGTAGTTGTATTGATGATGTTTCATTGTGGAAGATGAATGTGGCAAGCACTATGGAAGACTACAAAATTCATAGATTCTCATATAGTCTTACTATGTATTGTTTTAAAGGTCCGTTAATAAATTGTCTGTCTCCAGTGTGTCAGTGATTTGTTGCATGTGTTCATTAAGTAAAAGAACTCTGCTATATTTGTCATGGTGCATGTAGTAGGGTAACTGCTATACACAGTTATCAAAGATCTAGAAGTTTGCCATTTTGATAATTTGTTTGTTAATTCTTCTCGGATGCATGTATTATTCAGTTTGCTTCAGTAATCATTTACAATTCATTCACCTCCTTCATGATCGCACATATTGTATGTAACTCCCCCCCCCCCCCCCACTTAATTATAGTTGCGTTATCTTTCATTTGTTGGTTGGTCCACCAAATTTAAGTTTTCCTGCAAAGTCATATTATGTTCAACATTATAATCCATTTTGCCATATCTGCAACTTAACTGCAGCACTTCTGTTGTTGAAGTAAACTGTTCCCGAGATCAGGGTGGTCCAGGCCAGAATAGTTTTACTGTTAGACCCAAGGGCCAAGAAACCACTACTGTCACTATTTTTGCATTGTCGTCATCGTTAATAATACTCATTCAGAAATGACAAATTACCATAGCATATGCTGAAATATAAATTTTATTTGAATATGCACAAACTACTACAGAGTTGTATATTATTTTAAATTTGCTTCTTTAACAATTATTTTTAATAAATTGCTTGCACTAACTAGTAAAAAATAACAAATATTTTCGCGGGCCAGATTATAAGTGGTTGCAGGCCGCCAGTTGGACCACGCTGCCCTAGATGATGGAAAAAGGTAATTTGGAATTTAATGTTGCTATTATGCTGTAAACTATTCAGAAACATTTTAAGATGTCAGATATGGCTTCCCACTGCAACTCACTTACCATAGCAGATGAAAGCAGTATGTTCTTCTGAAATGTTGGTAATCACAAATAAGACTGCATGGTTTTATAATTCTGAACTCCCATTACCATGAATAACTCAAAACTCATATACAGTAGAGCTGGATAAAAAATTGTATATTTATAAATACATTTGGACATTACATCACCTGTTATGGAGACAGTCATTCCACTTACATCTTTGTAGATAAAACATGGCATCCAAATATATTTTGTATCTAACCTTTTAGAAGAGCTGATGTGATACTGGTAGTCGGCAGAAGTTGGGGTGAAACTCTTTAAGGAAGTTGAACATGACCAGAAAGGTGTGGCCATACCAGAAAAAAGAGTTTTTTTCACATGCCTCTCATTCCTCCCTTTGCCACTGTTCGTAATTTTGTTATCTTGTTACATTTGTAGTGTAATGTGCATGCAGTTTGTTTCGACTTTCATCCTGTGGCTAATAGTTGAACGTACCAAACAGTTTTAATGATCTTTGTGATGGTGTAATTCATTTTATGGTCATCATCTCCATGTGGGAAAATATATTGTATTTCATGATGAAATTCACAGTGAGGAAGAAATCTGTATTGATGATATTTTCCTTGTGCTTGTCTAGAGAGGTTATCGCAATTCCAGTGCTGGGCTGTATTCATTGCACCGGGTTCAGAGAAAATATTGACACAAATTTGATTTCACCATAGAATTTAAAGCTTTTGCTGTGCTAGTTCATTAAAATTGGCCAAATCGCACCAAAATTGTAATTATCACCATGTCACATATATCATACATGCTTTCATTATCATTAGAGCACAAAATGGGACCTCAAACCATAAAGGAGCCCTCTCAGTTTTTGAGCATGTTGATACTTTTCTTTCATTACAGATAAATATCAGCTGCAGAATTAACATGAGATTCAAGTTGAAGATCAGGCTCTCCTGAGTAAAATGGAAAACCCCTAAAGTGGTCTCAGTATATTGAACTTATTTATTACCTTGTCTTATTCATACAGGAAACTAATTTCTTTCTCTGTTTTGTTAATTTACAAATAACCTCCAACTATAAAAAATGAACAGGGCAAGTACACAGATTTTATGCCTTCTGTTAATCACCAGACCTTGTGCAGGAAAGAAAATTAGCATAACTCTTCCCAGATAATTGTAAATGAATAATCCTTCATGATGTGTTCACAACATGAATAGCAGCATAGAAACTATTAATGCATAAGTGACCTAGAACACCACATTTATATAAGAAATTCTTACTGTTTAGTGCAGTTCTGTGGTATAGATAATCCTGAAAGGTAGTAAATAACAGTTTTAATGTAGGAAAGTTAGACTGAACTGTATAAACTGAAATTTATGATGGAAGATACTTGACAACTTTGGAAAAACCAGCGTAAATACATGTAAACACCAAAGAGAAATACATATATTGAGAAGTGCATTTTTCTATAATGTTAGGAAAGGTAAAAATTGGTGGAACCATAAGACTGTAATGTTTTCAGAGAAAAAATTCATTTCAGAGTCAATTCAAGATTTCCTCATACCAATACTTGTTACATTTGATGTATGAATAATTTAAAACTACAATAAAATGATAATGTACTTGGTTTTGGGGCCAAATTATCACTGATCATAAACTCAAAGCTTGTTACTTTAGCAGGATTTAAAGTTCGCACAGTGATGAGTACAAGGTGGCTGTATTCCGGGTTGTAGCAATTGCCTTGTGATGGAGGCAGCAAGGACCTCTGAAACATTGGCAAACTTTTACCAGACTACACAGTGCTAGAATCCAAAGCCATCTTCATATTATTTGTAGTGGGCACTACATATATGACTGCTGTTTTCAGCCATCGTAACCATGTTCGTGTGATAAAAGGTGGCTGCCAAAATAATTTCATGTTACATTTTTTATACATTATGTTGTATGTGGATGTATGAAGTTTTTTTATTTATTACACACCTAATTCTGTGTTGGAGAGACACTTCTTTCCTGTGTGTGTACTGTACAGATGGAAAATTTTGGTGGTGAGATATATGGCCTTCACCTTGACTTGAATTTGTTTGTGTAGGTATCGATTTTTCTCTGTTCCATTCTGCGACAAATATCCGGTGTTTGTCTGTGAACTGATTAGGCCAGTAAATTCAGTGCAGTGAATGAGCCAATGTTGGCTGAGAGATGAACATAATTCTTGTCCTTAGGTTATCATAGCTTCTATAATGTATAGTTTTGATTTTGGAATAAGCTATAACCCCATCCAGACATGCACACTCATAATCACAACCGCAATCAACAGCATAGACAAGATGCTCCCACTAACAAAATCCAGGATGGTTTCTTGATCCTACACAAATGCCTTTTTGCAGAGTTTCCACACTATTAAAAGCAGACACTTAAGTTCCAGGTATGGTATGTGTCTCCCTGAGCCTTGTTAACCTAACCTCCAAAAGGCTGTTGTGTGGGATCAAACACCACCTTGAAATGCACTTTAAGAACATCAAATTGGTGTGCCACGTATTTATTCAAGATATAATAAATGCGATTTTAAAATTATCTGAAAAATATAACTTTAAATGGGGAAGCTGAAATTTGCATACATTTAAGTCATATGGAATATTATAAACGCACTGAGAAAGGTTACACAGTACAATTTCTAAATGTTTAAAGTTTAAATGCGTCATGTTTGTGTTTTATAATTAAAATATATAATATAATTCAGGTCTATACACAAACTTTATTTACAGATGTTAAAATTTAAAATTTGCGCTATTCATCGTTACTACGATGTTACAATACTGCGCCTTCATTTACTACATGTTTCGATGCGTAG
>NW_019060005.1:282980-388198 GCF_000696155.1 Zootermopsis nevadensis | reverse complement strand
GCTGACGGCGAATGCTACATGGCCAAGCCCAAGGCCTGTTGCGACGTGCTTCTGTGTCCTCAGCCTGATTCCAAACGTAGGAGCGGTCTGTTCGTGTCAGAAACGTAAAACTGTTAGGCGATTTCAATTCGGTGTGTGCCTCCCAACTCCTAGACGAGATTTCTGTGTGGTTTTTATTATGTCTTGGTTGGTTCTCTACCCCCCTTCCTAACCCCTCCCCCGTATTCCCTCTCCCACGAACGCATTCCAAATCCCCCTGTGTCCCCTCCCGCTGTCGTACCACTAAGTTTTCTAATAAAGCAGGCCCATAAGGGCTGGAAAGCTTGACTTGTTCGCCCATGTGAATGGTTAGAGAGTAAGAAATTGTCTCAAGGAAAATTATTCCGGAAGCTTACTGACTGAATTTTTTTAAACCTAATTGCGTATGTGGTTGTGAAAATCGATATGGCAACATAGCAAATCTCGATACCGTTCTATTTCTTAGTAGGAAGTATTGTTTTGAGTACTGTTGTGTTTGTTGAAGGCGGTTCCGATAATCCACTATATGCATCAAGATGGCGGACAATTTATTTACATTAATCAAAAAAAAAATTATAATATACGTAGTTATATTCATTATTGCACCAGGAACATCACCTTGTCTTGTTTGAATTTTAATCATTCTTTCTTGGCTGAGTGATCAGGGATTTGTCAGTTCCAAAGAGTAAGATTTATGGGCACAGATTAAAAATACGTGGACCACATATGGAATGAGGTTATGTAGTTCTCACATAAGGTATATTTAGCCAGTGTGCTGGCTGCAATTTGTCATTTCAATCAACGGTTGAAAATGCGATTTGTGGTCGATGGAGGATCTTGCAATGTTAGGGGTAGGAGAATTATTTCTGTCCATAATCGTTGATATTTCTGTAACTTATAAATCTGCCCCAGCCAATGGAATAATCACACACACACACTTTTACCTGTTTATGAATAAAGATGGTATTTTAACTAAAAACATAAGCAGTTTTCCTGTTATGTAATATGTTACACTTATTAAAAATGTTTTGTGTAAGTTACCTTACTGAATTCACCTCACTACCCATGGCAGTAAATAGAAGGATACTAATTTTGGATTTAAACAAACGTCCAGTGCTCAAGGGCATGGAAGTGTAACTGAGAATAGGCAACCTTGCTGATGGTGAATATAGGGGGAAAAAACTTCGTTCTTGTTACAAAGCCGCAGAACACGCAACACAAGGCAACCAGTCCGACTGCAATTTCCCGAACTTTTTAACAATCGTAACCCAACAATTCGAGCAGAAATTCTTCCTTGTACCAAGTAGTTATTGCCTGGAACGCGAACTGAATGAACGAAATATTGCTTAGAAAAATTCATGCTTTCCTTCTCTCGGGACGGATGTCATATCATTGTGCTGGGGGAGGGAGAGCCGATGTAAACGCCCAATTTATCTATAAATGACATTGGTAATTTTCTCCCCCACCCGCTTCGTATCTATCCCTCTCGCTCTTTCTCTCGTGTTACTTGTAATTCATATGAAATATATTTGCGCCAGACTGGCACATTAGGCTAGCCAACCAGTAGTATGCATTGGAAATGTGGGAGAGGGGGGTTGGCGCACCAATAGGAAAGTTTAGAGCTCACGGCTCGACCAATCGCAGCTCAGTTGCGCCATGGGTGAACCAATCGGAATGAAAGGATCTTGTTTTGTTGTAAAGAGGAGCAAAGTTCCCCGAACACTGGTTTAAATGAAACTTCGGCTGTTTCCGGAGCTGTGTTCGTATTTAAAGCTGAACCCTTGTCCGGAAGGGGGGGGACGGGTTTGGTCTTACGTCATAATCCCTCTTGTTCACTATCACTGGATCTGTCTTTCTTTTTGCAGCAGTTTTCATTTAACCAGAGGCCCATGCAACTTTCACAAATAAATGATATTTAAGTTACAATTATCAAAGTTTTCTGTTTCTCACCGGTTCCGAAATTTCTATCTCTATGGAAAGATGCCATTGCCTTTTTCAAGCTGTTTTTTAGTAGCTTATATTTTATTATCCGGCTATAAAGAAGTGTATGTTGGGTTGCAACAAATTGTATGAAATATTTCTACCGCCCCCATATAATATTTGGTTTTTAAACGTCATAATAATTCGAGATTAATCTCACTTTATGAATATACATTTAAAATAATTTAATGCAAAACATTTATATCGATCTGTACTACCTCGTCAGTATGTCCAACGTCTTCAATAGATTTCGCTTATTATTTTATTATTTTTGTCATATATTTTGAGGGGTGTGTTCTGAAGGAAAGACTGTAGACCGTCGAAAACGTATGCTTTTTACATTTTCCTCAATTTATGAAATTTGATGAAGTCGTTATTTTGTACACATTTAAAGTATGTTATGTTGGCAACTTTGTTTACGGTATTAAAAATGGTCACCGTGCTGTTTGTAATTGTAACCAATGTTTTGTGTGTGTCCAACAATTGCTGAATTAAATTTAGATAGATGTTTCAGGAAACATAAACATATATTAATGAAGGTAAATTTAGTTCTCATTTAATTGTTTGTGAGTGAGGAGATAGCTGAGAAATATTGAGTCGTGTAATTTGTGCCGTGTGCTTATACTCTCTGTGTTATAACGAGGATAACTTTGCTTTCGCATTGCATCTCGTGGATTGCAGTGCGAATGGCGTGTTAGGAAAACTTCATTTTCACCCGGTGGCTTATTGTAGAACAGTATTTTTGACGATGCAGTAATCAGACCGAAATACTATGTATCACCAGAACACTGACCCCTCTTAGCACATGACAACTATAGCCCTGTAAAATACCAGGGTTTTTTTTAAAGATTTTTGTGCCTGACATTCATATAAATTTCTTTGCATTATTCTGCATCGTTGGTGTTCTGTGTTGTGACACACTGTGTAGATAGATACTGTCTCCTCCTTCAGGGCTGAAGATTTATTAAAGTGCAGATTATGGCACAAATCCTTCTCCAGGGGAATGCTGCTTTGTTTATATGTATCTTTGTTGTGGGTACATTAATGACATTTCTAATGAAGATGATCAACTTTTAGTTCACCTATGTAATATCCCTAACTCTCGATTTATCTTTGATCTGTGGTGTATTAACAACAAATACCTTGAAGATTTCTGTCTTCTGGGTTGTTGCGCTGTGTAGTCTGGTAAATGTTTACCAACATTTCAGGGGTCATACTGCCTCCGTCATCAGGGCGATGAAAACCTCAAATCATACAATGAATACATAGTTTTCCCTGAACAAGAGGTGACTAAGTTTCATTATTTGAATTGCTGCAAAATGGAACTCAGTCATAGTTTTGTTCAGCCAATTATGCAAATAAGGTTAATTATGATAATGGCCTTATAATTTAATGAGTGATATGTGAGAGGTATTCCATTTCCCCATTTGGAAGTGTACTGAAACAAGTTATATTCACTTCTCTGCAATAAGTTATCACCAAAACATGAATTCTGTATCCACATGTTCGTGGTATGGCTAAAGGTGAAATTTGAGTGCTTGTAGATCAGATCAAGATGAACTGTATAGTATAAATGCTTTAATAACTAATTTATTGGTCACGCGTTTATGTTGTTTAATGTGTCATTTTCTATCTAAATCAACAAGGTGATACATATATGACCCAAACACAGTGTGCTAATCTCAATAAATACTTATCAGATTAAAACATGTTTCTGTGCTTTAAAATGGATGGAGAAAAATATTTTATTGTATTCATACATACATACATTGTGGGGTATAATCTATTTTTAGACTTGGTTATATCTGATTTAGTGTAATGTTTCCTGACAAATGTGTTAATAAACTGCAAATTTTTGGACATCATTCATTGTTATAGTTCAACTTAAGGAATGATTTTGGAAACCAGCTCTGCTTGTTTCGTCAGATAAACGTATGAAAACTACAGTTTGGGTTTATTGCATCTAAATTTCTATCCTCTGACAGCAATTTGAACTTTGAATGCCAAGAAAGTTAAGAGCATGCCTTGGAAATAACTTGGGATAGTGTGCTGATTGTAAATGTCCTTCCCACTCTATCTTTTGATCCTCCGTAATCTTCCTGCAATTTTTCATTCATTACTGTGTTGCAGCTCAGCCACATCAGTGTTAAATAGGCAGAGAACCTTATATTGTAGAATTATTTAAGATGTTAAGTATATTTATCTCATGCAATAAATGAGAAGGCACCTTTATTAGTCGAACATCTGAGAAATTCAGACTTCATAATACAGTGGAGCCATAGAGCTCCTTGCAGCCATGCATCTTAGAAATAACTTGCTCATTCCACTTTAAATGGGTAATTTATTCTTGAGCAGTTTCTTTGTTAAAAGGAATTGCATTACTGTATGTTACCATGTAGTTGTTCATGTGTTACAGGAATGAATCATATTGATGAAGAATATAAGCCTTGTGCAGCCAGCCAAACTGCAAATCATGATGGGTTAGGCTAACCATACAGGCATCGCAGCTATACTCGGACATCTCTAACAGGTGTGGTCAGTCATGCCCCATTGATTGTAGGTGTGGAAGACTGAAAACAGTTTTCCTCCTGTGATTTTAACACCCTCTTTAGTTCTTTGCATTCTCATTATTTTGTCTGGCCTTGGCCACAGTAATTACAGCATGCCCCTTTCAGTCTGAATGTAGTTTTTCACAATTTATCTCACATATTGTTGGATTAAGATGGCAGCAACAGGCATGCAATTCCATTTTTCTTCAGTTTGTTGAATGTTAGCTGATTCATTTTTGTCTTCCTTTTCCACATGATGCCCAAAAGCATGGGGTCAGATGCTTATTGTGTATATTGCACGTGAAGTAAAAATGGATATTTCAAAAATAATTGTTACTGATACATGAATAATGTCCTTGGCTTCATTCTGTAGTTTATATACCGATGGGGTAGGAATCTGATTGTGTTGGGTGTAAAAATATAATATTGTCTTAAATGGACATTTTATTATTACTACCTTAACAACTTGACTACAGTCATTAGGCGTCTTTCATTTCCAGAGATCCTGTTGTGGATATTTCTCATTTTTTAAAATTTAAACCAGTTGTCTTACACATATAGTATCTCACCTTCATTGAGGTCACTTTGATTTGCTGACATTTGCACATGTGTTATCATTTTTCTGGATCTTTAAGTAGGATTAAGGTAGGTTGCTTAAGACTACCATTAATCTGTGCAATGTATCATTTACACAGCAGCTGTGTTTAAAAGAACCTTTTTTTAAAAAAAATTACCTATGACAAAAAATAATGCACATGAAACAACTGATTGATTAATGAATTCTGATGAAATCACAACCCAAACTTTGCATAGTCGTGGTATAACATGTTGGGACTGCAACCTATAAATACACTCACCATAATGTTACATGTCAGCCTATACTGACTTTCGTACCAGTCAAGTCTTCTCAGGTGATTAGCCATGTGAAAATAGTGTTGTGATCCAACATTGCAGAGACTCTGTTTCCATCATCAGGGTTGATGCACTACAACACCAGTTACATACAGCCGATCACCCAAGAAGACTTAATTTAATATGGTTGCCATGAAACCTTCTGTTGACACTAAAATTGTTCCATTACAAGGACCCTTTCTAGAATAACAATTAATGCATCACCTTCGAGTAACTATGGTGTTACTCCTGATACCCTTGTAAGTTCTTAGGTATTTATGTGATGGTGTTAATTGCCTGTTCATCTGTTTGTTGGAAGACAGTAGACTAGTATGATAATATGTATCTTTACTTCTATAAGCATTTGTGGAATAATGCAAATATGTTGATTGTGGAGATATTTTATTTATTTAAGAAGCAGTGTGAGGTAGCAGTTTATATCACAGCTATATAAACAGTAATACTCGGTGAATTACAACGAGAGAAAAATATTCTGATTCGGTTAACCATACATAATTTAAAACGAAACTGCCTTACATGTAGATACATCAAAGCTCGTCTTTTTTGGACTTTAAGAAAAAGTGGGTTTGTTGAAGTATGCCAGTGAGATTTAATGGGTTAATATTTTGTATTGGTCTTAGCAGTTAAAAAGTGGCATTGTTCGGTTATCCAATTGAAACATAGCACGTGGTTCCAAGTATTTTCTTTCGATAAATACTATGTAATTACAGGTGTATAAGTTGGCCATTTACCAAGAGATTTTATACTTCCTTTTTGTCAATATTTGTATGAACTGCTTTTAACAAAATTGTGCTGTCACATTTGGAAACAATTGTTACCCAGTAAGGAAAAAACAACCTTTGATTTAGTGTTGTGCCACAAAATATTGTTTTTAACTGAAGTTTTGTTATCACTCCATACACTGAAATACAGGAGAACTGATCAGGTAATGCATCATTTACCAGCTCCAGCCAGCCACAGGCATTGTTAGCAAGCTAGTGCCCTCCCCTCCCCCCCAACTTCAGTATTTGGCTCGTTCTTTTGAAAAAATCACACTCCGCCAGTGCTTAAAATACTTTAAATTTCAGTACCAAACGCATTTATTTTAGCTTTATATTTATTCCTCAAAATTTAACTATGTAGATCATAATTTGAGCTTTTATGTATGCAGACAGAGTCCTTAGCAGTTTGGTCTGCTTGTCGTGCAATGGAAACACAACGCCACTGGCAGTCACAGTAATTAAAGTTCACT
The DNA here is from genome assembly GCF_000696155.1 of Zootermopsis nevadensis. The sequence continues at coordinate 381,508 of NW_019060005.1, read as the reverse complement.
CAACGGGAAAAACAAAGCTGACTGTGTGTCTGGAGATGGATGATGGCTCTCAAAAACTACTGGATGTGATTGAGTAAGCTATTAATAACTTACCAACCTGTATGTTTCATATACTACAGAAGTTTTTTCTGAATTGAGAAATGAGACCAGTTTTTAAGTATAAATTAATTGTGTTGTTTGTCCCATTTAGTATGATTCAGTGATCTTGGATCCACCACCCTTCACTATTATATAGCTACAGGAAGTAACATAATAATATCTGACGAAATCAAACTCCAGCTTAGTTTTCAGCCCAGGAACAAGCAGAAATTGGGGCAGTTGAGTTTCTTGACTGCTCTGACCGTACATTGCCTGTTGCAGAGTATTATATCTCTCTGAACTACTTGCACTATTTTGTACAATCCATGTCATAAATTTAAGTTATTTTTTTATAGTAGTAGTAGAATTCTATAGTAATGTTTCTTGCCATCACAACAAATATATAATATTGTTCACTTTGTAATTTTTCTGTTTCCAAAACTGCATTATTATATTTACAAGACAGGAACAATAAAAGCTTGCAACAAATGCACACAGCACAGCGTACACTATACATATTCCTGATGAACGTAACAGCTTGGCAGGTACTGAGCAGTTGATAGCAGCTTCAGAGCATTAATTGAATGTACAACCCTCAAATATTAATTTCTATACTTCAAATAATTTTATGAATCTTATTAAATGTCACGAAGAATCATACATTTGTTAATTTTGTTTACTTTTTTCTTGTTGCTAGGACACTATTTATTCTGTGGTAAAAGGATGCCCAACATTGCTGCTTTAGGGGAATGGATATTTTGTTAGTGGGTTGAATGTTGACTCGACTGAAATTATTATTTGCAAATGAGGGGTGTAGGTGTAGGATTCATGGGAGGTTCTGGAGCTTAGCTGGCAGTGTTGTGCTTAAAATGCAGATACACACAGATTTTATGCAAATATTTTGAATGCAGATTTTATCTGTTTACAGTGACCCATCAGCTCTAGAATCATTCCTTGGATTAAGTGCAGCTGCTGCAGGTGAAGTAAGTGTTATTTTATATGTTGATGTTGCTGTAAAGCTGTAGCTCATCTAAATAATTAGGAATTCAGTCCATACCTCAAAGAAAACAACTACAAAGATAGGGCAGAGTGTGGTATTTCAGGTACCAAAACCTCTAAGAGAAAAGTGTGAAGTTTGTATTCTATCCATAAAATTGTTGGTATGGTACTGTTTTTTTTTTTTAATTTGAAATATTTCAGCTGAAACAAGATGCTTTGAATGGATTACAAAAATATTTTTTTGTACACATCTCTGTGTAGTGTTACTTTTCCCAGTTGCTTGGTCGCACAATATTCATGCAGACTGGCCTGTCTATATTAGAACACTGATACAGTTGTAAGGGGCATTGTCATGTCACATACACATTTCACTACTGTAGACACTAAGAGAAATTACCCTCATTTTAATTACTGAAAATTTAACAACATGGAAGTGCACTTCATGGTACAGTAATGTTTATAGATTCATAAAGTTATAATTGCAAACAGCTGCAGTACATATAATTTATTCTGATCCACAAATGTTCATGTCTGTGTAGTGAATTGCCCTCATATAGTCATCTTGAACAATCCTCACTAATTTAAGTACTAATAATTGATAAAAGTAATGTATATAAAAGGTAATACAGAGTTCATCACGGACCACACTGGAGAGTCTAGTGGACTCACTGCAGCAGGGGCTGTTGGACCCCAGCACTACTGCAGGTGGTGGGGGCACTTCTGCACGACATGCATCTACCGGCAACCCTCAGACTGCGCCTGCAGGTTCTCTTCTCCTAACACAGCACCAGGTAAATCACATAGAGCACTCTCTGAATTTGGTTTTATTATGAGTAATTTTATTTTGGGCTATCTACTAAGTAAAATGCTTTTATCTCACACTGTTATAATTGTTGAACTTCACCAGTAACTGCAATAAAGATGAAATTCAATTTCTGTAGTCCTGCCTGAATGTAACTGAGTATATATCTCACCAATAATCTATGAAATGTGAAAAAGTACCATGGATACTGTTACTAGTCTAAGAATAGGTTATCAGTGCAGGACAGTATACAGCATGTGTGTTGTCTTCGGTAATCCATTACTGACTGATGATAGTATTATTGGATTTATGAACTGTGGAGGTATCGAGCAATCTGACAAACCTTAACATGCTGATTTTCTATGCCTGATGGTTTAAGCCTTCATTTTGTTGGCATTGTTACATTGTCCGTTATGTGAAAAATTGTAATTGAATTCGAAGTGAATGATTTTGTTTTGTTTCATATACTGGAAGTTTTTGTTGCATGCTTGTTGTGAAAATTGATAGAATATCAAAACTTATATGTAGATAATAGAAGTTCTACACCTCACATTTAAGATCTAAATATGTTCTTATTCTTTTCAGTTATTAAATATGTGAAATAATGAGCATATTGTGATGTCTACTTATATTTCAGCTTCAGCAGTTACAGCAATTCCAGGCAGGGAATGCCACTGGGCGCCCACAAGGCCAAGCTGTTACATTCACCCTGCCGCCCCATAGTAATGCTGGCCCTGTAAGTAATTTTCTCATACTATTATAAATTATGTAGAAATTGTAGATCTATGTAATAATGTATTTCAAGGAAAATCTTTAAAAGGAATCATAAACCCATATTATTTGAATGATTGTTGTGATAGAATGTTTCTGTGGATTCACTACAGTTGATGTGTGAGGATTATTGGTGTTATTCCATGGACTGAAAGAATGATTTTCTCTTTGAAGTCCTGAGAATTAACTGATTTGGTAATTAACACAACTGGTGCCTTAATAAAGACTTCATTCTTAAATTTATAATGTAGCCTTTGATCAGAGCAGCCTCTTCTCACATTTTGAAAACATGCTGTTTGCTGCAAGATGCATATCAGTACAATATTGCCACATAATATTCATGAGAATTTCCACTAAATAAGCACATCACAGCCCTGGAAAAAAATGCAATTTACAAATAAGGAACTTGGCCATGTTCCCCATTTTCACATGTTAAAAAATTAATTTTGAAGCATTGTGGACAGCAGAAATATAAGCTGTACAGCTACTAAATGCCTAAAATTTCCTCTTTATCAAGGAGTTGTACCTATTAAACTGAGGTACAACATGTGTGAAATACAGAATGTAATTAAAATATTAAATAAAATGGCCAGGCTAAAAACTCTTACTCCCTAAATGTAGTGTGGCCAAGGTGTACATATTTGTTTTCTGTGGCTCTCTTATATGTATATTGAATGCAGGTTGTGTCGTCTTCGGCATCTGTGGTCACTTCATCATCTTGCATCCCTGTATCCACACATCATTTTGTCTTGACTCCATTTCACCACACAGGTGGGGGCACCACACCCCAGTCCCATCATCCTCCACACCCAATTACCTTGATTAATTCCCCTGGTCAACAAGGTAGTGGAACACTAGTCAGTGCCTCAGCGTCTCAACCTTCCACCAGTTTCATCTATACCCCAGCATCCTCTGCTTCCTCCTCTCTTTCTACCTCAGGTGGCATCTCAACCACTGGGCTTCAGATTGGGAATCCAAATATTGCTATCGGACATGGAGGTACAATTCTTGCGACCTCAGCTGCTGGCCTCCATGTAGGGGGAACAGTACCTTCTACAGGGATGCCTATGATTGGGTCGACTGTTGGAAACACCTCCATGCAAGCCCTTGCATCAAATTCAGCAGCAGGTGGTAGCATATTTGGAGCATCCATCTTACCAGCTCCAAACTCCTCAACTGGTGGTGGGGTTCTAGTGGGGCCATCAGGCACAACAGTATTTACACCTGCCCTCACTACAAATGCCATCTCCAGCCCTGGATCCCCTTTTTCTGTTCCTACAAGATCACCAGCACCCCATGCCCCACCAACGCCTTCACCCAGTCCATTACCTCTTAGATCCCCAGCATCAGTTCCATCACATCATCCCCCTTCACCTGCCCCCAGTCCGTACCACTCCCAGTTGCAGTCCCCACAACAGCAGCAGCAGCAACAGGGTAGTGCTGCGAACACGCCGTACATCCTCTCTGCAAGTTCCACGCACCCCACTCCCACAAACCTGCTGAAAGAACACTATGGCAACTTGCAGCCACATGGTGTTTCAAATTCTCAGACTCCCACCAGTTTTGTGCTGTCTACTGCCAGCACCAATTTTAAGGTGTGTACATATTTCATAACGCATTCAACTTGGATATTTAATATATTCTGCTGTTTGAAATTACAAATATAAACAGAATTTTAATTAAGTATGCAGAATGTCTGATATAGAAGTTAAGAATAAGTGCCCCTTCTCTCATCAAGCATTCTAGAATGTTTTAACCATCTGCAGTGATATTCCATAATTGCAAATTTCTAAGTATTTCAAGAGTCATCTTCAAGCTAGAAGGCAAAAAGAAAATTAGTTTAATTTTTTATTTGTATATCAGGCACTCCATATAAGGTGGATATGATTTAGAAAGAAAAAATGTGTGTTGTAAATTGTTTGTTACATTGCAGCTTTGCTTCTACAGCTTCTATTTAATGTTTCCTTTTTGTTTTGTTTACATTTCTAAATCTTAATTTGGGGTTCTTGTTACAGAATGTGTACAACATGCAACAGCCATCATCTCAGCCATCCGTTGTTGTGTTGCCACAACAAAGATCTACCATGTCAGGCAGTAATACAAACACATCACCGTCTCCTGCACAGTCCCCATATTCAAACCTCCAGTCACCAGTTGCACAACAAAATACTGCTATGTTGAACCATCATCTTGTCCAGCACCTTGGCAATAACAGTGTGGCGCCAACAAGATCTCCAGCCCCTGGAGGAACCCAGACTGGGGGTACCATGACTCCTGGTGGGGCTCTCACACCTGCCCCTTCTCCTTCCCCACAAACCAGAACTGCTGCCAGTCCAGTGATACGGTCAACTACTCCTCAACCAGCTGTTATACATCAGGTGTGGCTTTATCCTACAGTTTTTAACAACAGAGAAGTTTTTTAACCAAAAGTAGTTTTCACTTTCCTTTTCTCCAACAAAGTTAAATTCCTTCTTCTTTATTCCACTTTATAATCTTGTAAAAGTTTGCTGATGTTTCAGAGGCACCGAGCTCTCTAAAACATCAGTAAACTAATCCTGAACTAATGACACAACAACCCAGGAGACGGGTGTCTATATATTTACCGCCATGAGAACATGTAACCTCAGTAGGTTAAATTCTTAGTTTGTATGGAATTTAATTTAGGCTAGGGGTACCAGCATTGAAATTTCCTAATTATTAGTCGTGAATTTTATATTATATGTGTATAAACAGTTTAAGCGATAAATTTATAAGAAGTGTAGTGGCGTGGTGAGCAAAACTTTTTGTATTGTTTAGAACTTGTATGATGGATTTTCTTAAATTAATAGGTAAAAGTTGAAATTTAACCTCGAAATTTTTTTGTTTTAATTCAAAATATTTGTGAGTCTTAAATAACTGGTTTTAAAAATATGAATGTTTTAACAGACCTTACCGACTGGACTGGCACTTCCTGGAGCAGGTCAGTTTCCAGTGATGCCACCAGGCTCGACAGCCATGCTGCAAGGAAATCATCAACTAGTTCAAATCATACACCATCAAACATCAGCACCGCAGAGCTCTGCATTTCCAGGCCATACACAAATCATTACTACTGGTAAATGTATTTATTTCTTTGGTAGTGAAACATTTGTAAACCAGGAGTGCAGGAGTTTTGACTGTGGTATTTGTTTTTTGCGTGTAAGAAGATAGGAAAGGTGTATTTTTGCAGAGTACACAAAGTTTCAAAGGTGTTCATGCCATATTTTGTTGCTGCTGTTCATATTACTACTAATAGGTGGCAGCAAAATGGGTAATGATGTAATTCACAGAGGATTATTGTCCCAAATTCCAGTATTCATGACATTGGTTTTATTAATTGTACAAAATAAATTACTGATTTAAAGTAGCCTCTGATGATATAATATCCATACCAAATTTAATTAAACTGTTCACAAGTACAAATTTTAAGTAACCTGGCAGATTTCGTAACTTAACTGTAACTTATACCAACTGTATGCAGACATAAGCACAGAAGTCACTACTTAACAAAACTCACTTTACCTACTGCTGTTACATTGACTGCATAAAACGAATGTCAACTTAATGGTTTCTACATTTAGTATTGTATTTGGTACTACAACATGTTGGGTAATAATTTTGAACAGATTTTGCAACATATCATCTTATGTGATGTATGATTAAAATTGTGATTATAGCTGATGGATGGTGAAATACATGTTTCATATATTAAAGGTCTTGATATGGCAGTATGGAGATGACATGAATTGAAACTAGTCAGTTTTCTTGAGTTCCTTGCTATTTCTGCGGCAGGTCCTGGGGGTTCTGTTCCTCTTCAGCAGAGTGGTACCACAGCCGGAGGTCCTAAACCAAAGCAGCCACCTCAGATCTTACCGAAGCCACCATCAGGCCAGTCAACCAGTGGATCTCACGCCAAAATATCAGCAAATTCTCGATCTAATGCAAACACCCAGCATCAAGGTATGTTAGTTACACTGTAAAATTTGTTGATGACATATGTAAGAAAAAATGGTGTCATATTCATTTGGATGAATTTTGATAATTTTAGTGAAGTAAGAATTAAAGTGAGTACATTTGTAGGTGTTCTTCAGGCTCTAGCATGAGCAAAGGCTATCTTATGAGTATGTCGGTGCCTGTCTAACATTTTTCAGCCTAGAAACTGGGCAGCCCCCAGGGGTTTGCACTACAAGGGTTCCTTCCCCTCTCTCAGGCCTATGCCAGCTTTAACTTGTCTCACTTTGGGTCTTTGCCCACAAGGCCTGCTCTCCCATACCTTGACCTTGTTGTGTTGGAAACCCAGACACCGAGACACTTAACAAACATGTCTGTAAGCCAGTTTCTTAAGTTATGTTGTATGGTAGATTTTTTAAAGTTTACTTGTATTACAGAAGAGTGAAGTTTGAACCCATATTTTGCTGTAACATTCCAGTGAAAATTTTGTAATTTTATGTGGTGCAGATGGTATGAACTGAGGTCAGATATTGTTATGAAAATTCTGTTCCAAAATGTCGCACATACAGTAGGGCCCCGCTTTTCGGCGATCCGCTAATACGGCGCTTTTCAATTGCGTGCATATGCCCCACGCGCTCAACAGCTGAGTCAGAGAAGTGCGTCCGGCGCCATTTTCTCGTCGCTGATTCAGTCTGTTTACAGTTTTTTTTTACTTTCAAATCGTTTTCTTAGGCCTAGTGCTATTGTGCATTTACTATATGATAGTGTAAACATCCTATTTGTCTATGATATGCATTTGCAATTGAAAAAAGGCAAATATCCGCTTTTCGGCGGGGGTCTGGTCCCTAACCTGCCGTATATGCGGTGCCCTACCGTATATTCATTTTTATAGTAGATGCATGAAAATCCATTAGTTATTATTGTGGTTCATAAGGATGTCATTATCATGCTTTTTTAAGTGAAATATTGATACCAGCTTTTTAAATTGATGCTGAATTTCTCGACCAATTTAAAACTACTGCTAAGTTTTGAGTCTTGATTTTAAGATGAAAGACATACCCTCTCATATTCACTTCATAATTTTCAGTTTTTTGTTTACCTGTGTAGGGATAGAACTTTTTTCCCCCAGACTAATGCACTACTTTCCTAAATTATGCTTTTTTCAGTCAACAGTGGTTTTCATCCATCATTCATAATATTGCATAATTAAATTATTAAACAGTTTCTACTTTATGTGAAATATGCTTTTCCAGCAAGCTATTTTGTATGTAATTCAAGTGTCTTTGAATAGCTGTAGTCATTGTACACCAGAACACATAATGAATTTCAAGTGTCACAAATGTAAACTTTGTAAGATTTGAGGTTTTCACAGCGGTGAGTATTTATCGCCCTGATGACGGAGGCAGTATGACCTCTGAAACGTTGGTAAATACCGACCAGACTACACAGCGCAACAACCCAGAAGACAGAAATCTTTAAACTTTATTTATTTGCATAGGTCTCCACACATCACACCATACCACAGCATCTGCTGCTCAGGTTGTGATCGGTCAGGCCAACCCATCTGCAGTGATACCTACTGCACAGGCAGGCACACTCTTACTGAACCAGGTAATATTACATTACTTGCAGTATTCACTGTTCATCAGATTCTGCTTGTTGTAAAACCATTTTATTTTCACCTCTCGGTGCTTTCCAATTCTAGAAATTAATTTTTAATATGGGCAGTGATTCTGGAGATGTTAAACAGTAATTAAGAGGTGTTCAGATGAGCCAGCTGTATACCTTCAGTAGAATTTGTTGTTTGTACATTGGATACCTGCTATATGTTACAGGGTGTAACTTAAGGACTGACACATGTAAATACAAGTTTTACACACAAAAACAGTGAAGAAATTTTGTATAAATATGAGTCTGGAAAATCCACCTTTCTCTATCACAGGCCTGTTACATTCCTAACTTTATCATGTGGCATTGTACTTTATTTCCTTCAGTTTGTGGAACTAAAATGGTGTGATGTAGGTTATTCCAGGACTGGGAGCAGGGGGCCCTGTATTGGTACAGCCCAACCCTAGCGGAGGTGTGCAGCTAATTCTGCGTTCCCCAACTTCAGGCACCCAAACTACAGTGCCTCCTCAGAGCTGCCAACAGAATCAACAAGGCAAAAGTCCCACTCCACATCAGCAGCCAATGTTCATATCTGGTGCTGCCACCGCGCAACTTCTACAGAGCACTGGCCGTCAGCAGATGCAGCAGGCATGTAATAATTTTAGCATTCTGTGACCTTGAATAGTGGTTGGAAAGTGAAGTAAGGTGGACCAATAGGAATAAATGAATAAGCATATTAATAAAGATAAAAATTAAACCCTGTTCAAATAAAAATTTTACCACATGTATTACATCTTACATGCATTCACAATCTGTCCTTGCAAGAAAAAGATGAAACATGTTATTATATTAAGATATCCTTATATATAAAATTATTGTTCTGAAGTTATAGTAATTTTGCATCTTTGCAGGTTCTTCGCCTCTTCACATCACAGGGTCCCATGCAGCTACAACAGATACAGACTCCATCAGGCCCAACACTTATAGCTGTTCCATCTGGCCAGACACTGAGCTTCCAACATCTAGGGCCCCAAGCCCCTCCACAACATACACAGATTCCACCGCAGCCTCCTCAGGGTCCTCGATCATGTGCGGCTCAGCATCAGCCATCCACAAGCCCTCAGCAGTCAGCTACTTCCATTATACCAGCTGTTCAGTTGCATCAGAGTAACATACGACCTTCACTCAACGTTGGTGTTCCCACATCTGGAACTGGCTGCACTCCTCAGCACAATGTCTCTGTTATTGGTGGACATACCATGTCTCTCAGTACTACGAACAATGTCACTCCCTCCATTATTCACCAAAACCATCATCAGGTACAAGCATTAGAACAGTTCTACATCTCTGGCAATGTCATGCGGACTTATAGGTAGATATATACACACACACACACACACACACACACACACATACATACATACATACAAGTTCGCATGGCAAGATCAACATAAATCACAAATTTCTCATCTTCAAACTTTCCTGTTTCCTATCTTGTCTTTCAAAGCTGTCATCTCATGAAGCACACAGTGTTTTTGACAAATGAAATTTTTTATTAAGTGAAACATTTTAAATGGTAAATAATATATTGGATATGCATTATTTTTCTTATGTGAGAACATTATTTAATCAAATTATAGTTCCTTTTAAAATTGTTCATGGTTTTAATTAGCCCATTGAAGCCAAAGCTTTTCTAAATAATATTTAAAAATTCATTCCCTACTGCAAAGAGAAAACAGTGCTTCACCATTACACAGGTCAATATTTCAAAGCTGTTTAAGGGTATAATTGCTGTTTGTTGTTAGTATCATACTAAACCCATGAATATATTGCAGTCATTTAATGTCATCAGGGATGACTTTAACTGAAACTTGTTAAGCCTTTGAATGTATGCATATGAACCAGGTGCAGCCACCAGTCGGTGCAATGGTGCCACAGTCACAACAGGATGCAACACCCTCGCAACAGAATGCCACCTATCCCATCATGCGCCATAACACACCAGTGCTACAGACACAGCATCATCAGTGTACTGGTACCAACACAGATCAGACTTCCATCTTGGCTCTGTCACCGAAGAAGAAACCTAAAAAGAAAAAGAAAAAAAAGAAAGATGAAGAACCAAAACTGGATCTTGCCAACATAATGAAACTGTCAGGTGAGTAATTTGTGGACAGGATGTCAGGTATATTGCTGTTAGTTGCTTTGTGGAATACATTTGTTTATTTAATTTTTCTGAATTGTAATCTAAAATTATAATAGTTTTGGAATGAAAACACATCTCATGTTTGGGACACTGGTGGTTGATTTGTGTATTCTTTATATTACTCACCATCTTGGAAAGAAGATGAAGTTGTGCAAAGGTTACAGCTGAATGGTTAGCACTCTTGCTTCATATTTAAATGGTTCTTGGTTTAGATCTCAGCCCAGAGACTGGTTATCCTGGCTTAGTGTTTTTATGGTTTCCTCAGTCTGTCCAGGCATATGTTAGGATAGTACTTTAATTAGGCCATGATTGCTACCTTCCATATCTTTTTTAATTATGCATCCATCCTTTCATTCCATGCTGAAAAGTCTGAGCTGTTGTCAGTGTTGTTAAATGTATCAGGTAAACAAGTAGACAGATAATGTACTTTTCAGGCATTGGAGATGATGAGGACTTAGCTCTGTATGATACAGAGGAACCACAGATTTCTGCAGCCAGTCAGAGTCCTGCTCCTCTGGAGATGAACACACAGCATTCCCCAGTCAGTCAGCCACAGTCTGCACAGCAGCAGTCGCAGCTCATCACACAACTCCGGTCCCCACCTCAGATTCCACTTCAGGTATTAGTTAAGTTGATAACCTAAGTAATTCCTGCATTTTTGCACCTTGTCCGTTGTCTGGACATAACATTGCTTTGGCCTAGGTTGTCCAGTGATTGAAATTAGCTCATTCTAATGGACCCCACAGAGCAGGTGCCTTCCTCACTACACCCTAAGGCGAGGACAGATCCATTCCTCAAAACATCCTGTATTTTATAACATCAGATGATGCACAAGATAAAGAAACCAACCCAGATTATATTACTCTCTCATTAAACCTTACTCTTCTTCATTCCTTCCTTTGTGTCGTACAGTGATTTTAATGTGGTTGCATCAGTGGGATTTGAGGTTCTCATAGCAACAGGTATGAAGATGGCTGTCTTCTGAATTGTAGAGGAGAACTAACATTTGAGCACTATTTGTGATAGAACAAAATAAACATAATGGTGTTTGGCATCTTATTTGTTTCAATTCATTTATTAATCCTTTAAAATAATTAAAAATTAATCGAACAGATCTCTTGTAAATAATTGAGATGTCTGTAAATGTATTGGCAGTTTACGTTGGTTTATGTGACAAGTTTGTTGTATTACAGAATGCTACTGGTGGTACTGCTTCGCTTAGGCTAGCAGTAGAAGATGGCCATGTTGTATTACATCATACACCCACTGACTCTCAGGTATATTCCATCATTAATGTTCATTGAAACAGTTTGAACAAATATTGATATAACTAAAGTTGGTTCAGGGAATGAATGAGCACAGATTCTCCTTCATTCATCTGCCTACCAGCTACCTCCTAGCACAGTTCTTTTTCCTGTAGCCCCACCAGTTATTTGTGTTCTTGCTTTCCTTCTTTCCACAGGCACTCTCTGTCTCGGTTTACATTCTCCGTGTTTGCTGTTTTATTTGTATGCCTATTGGATGGATATTTTTTATTTGGTCTTTATGTATATATATATATATATATATGAGAGAGTTAGTTGGTTTAACATCTATACCGCCACTTTGTTTTTAAAAGTGACAATACAAAATTGGACTATGGGACTGAGAAGTTACTTTCAGAGACAAAATGATGACAGCAAACCTACTATTCTGCAAGCACAGAGGGTTATCTGTGAGTTTGTGTTTTCTTCATTGAGGATTTTATGATAGTATAATAGCTATAGTTGTTACTCTGTAGAGTCATTTTTGTGGTATAAGGTTTGAGTGGTAACATTCTTTACACGCAGCAATCTGCAGCAAATATACTGCTCCAGAACCTTCCATCTGCAGTTGGCCAGCAACACCACAGTGTTGCTACAGCTCAGAACCAACTGTCAGCTCTGCTTGCCAGTGGGAACTGTGGCAGTACTCCCACCACTACAAGTGGTGCCAGTAACCATGTTGTTCTTTCCCAGCTGCTTCAGGTATGAGATTTTATTTTATGTTTGTTTTTTATTAGCATTTGCATTCACTTGTTTAGTGTGGCTTCTGTAAAATAATTATGCTGTATATTGTAAATGTTGGTAATTTTGAGAATGAGGAGCCATGAGATGAAGCTTGCGTACCATGTAGTTTGTAATGCAAGCATTTATTCCTCATACCACCAAACTTTTTGTTGCGCATTTGTTGATGTACATGCTTCAGTCTGTATTGGACAGTCCTCAGTGTCATTTCTAGAATGCATCGCATCAAAGATATGAGATAATCTTTGTTGGACAAAAGTGAAAGTTGCTCGTTCTAGAAATGACACTAGCTGGTTTGTTGGATAGGGACCGAAATATGTATGTCATTGCAAGTTTGTTGGTGTACTGAATAAATAATTGGAATGTTAAATGCTGTTAATCAAGGAGCAGATGCCCCAATATAGCTGTCAGAATTTCTCATAAATTAAAATTATAATCAACAACCATCAAATGTGTCTTTCAACAGACATCACCATCAGGGCTACCACCTCATTTGATATCTACCAGCACCAACACTTCAACAACCAGGAGCACAAACTCAGCATCACCGAGTCCTCAGCTCAGTACTTCAACCAACATTTTGCACCCACAGTCACAAGAAAGGTTTACAGTGCTCCAGCAGCAGGGTGGCAAGTCTGGATTTCTGAAGGATGGATTTAGCTCTCCTGAAATGACAAATTCTAGTATTTCACAGCTTACTACATCTATTGCTGGTAAGGTAGACAGCATCTTAACAAACTCTACTCCTGGAACATTCAGTATTCAAGCAAAGTGTCCAGGGACTATGGGCTGTTCCAGTTTCAGGGATGGCTTTGTCCAGCCAGGGAGTAACAAAGTGGACTCATCTATAAACACATGTCAAAAAGCTTCTCCCACACCATCCCCAAGCCTGATACTTTCATCCCATGATAATGCCACCAACCTCCTCTTGGCAAAGTCTCCGCACCAGCATACTTGCCACCAGGAGGTAACACTGAAGCCTCCTCAAGATATGCAGAAACATAGTTCGGCCACAACGCAAACTGAGCTCATTCACTCGAGCATCCATCTTGGGCCAAAGCAGCATGATCCTGTACCATTCATCTCAGCTCCTAAAGCAGGATCAGATGCTGGTACAACATTCCTGGGCCTCCACCCTTTCTCCAACATCCATGGTTTGGTTTCTACGACAGCAGGCAGCATACCTCTTGTAACAGCACCGGTGATGACCTCAGGAGGTGGTAGCTTTGGGGGAGAACAATTATTAATTGCACACCATGGTGGAATGTCTGTTTTAGCTGCCCCTCAGCTTATCCAATGTCTCCAGCAAGCTCAGAACACTGCAACACCTGGGATAATCAACATGCCTCAGCTTCATCTTGCTCATAGTGCTATAAGCAAGGCTATTGGACAGGGACTTGCTTTCAACACACCAACAGGAACAATTTTAATAGGTGGAAGTCCAGAGTCTTTCAGTACTGCAGTGAATAACCAGCATAAACCATCAATTATGACAGCAACAAATAATACGACCACCAAGTTACTGCCTCAGCAGTCATCAGTTCTTTTGCAACACTTAAACACAGGAACAGCGAGTACTGTGCGGAGGTGTAGTTCAGACTCAAGCAATTCAAATATTTCAATTGGTTCACCACCACCAATTGGAGGCGGATCTACCGGTGGTACTACTGCGGTCATTGGACTTATCAACCAACCAGTGGTCAACCAGAGTACTTCAGCAACCTCTGCCAGCTCTGGCGCAAGAAAGAATCAACAATCAATAGAGACACAGACTATCTCCTTAGGTATTCCCTCCACCACCAGCCTTCAGACAGCATTCCTAGACAGCATTGTGCATACACATCCAAATTTTGTCAAACTTGTTCAGTCCAGTACAACAGCAGTGCTTTCTGGCAAGAAGAAAAAACAGAAACAGCCTCGCACATCAAAGATCCTCCCAGTGGTAAGCTCTTCTAACATCATTGTAAACAGAGAGTGCAATAGTACTGGCACATCGACAGATCCTGTGAAGAGTCCACTGCAAGAGAGGAACTTTGGTAAACCTAACACTGTGTGTCAGGGTACACAACACATTACTCGCACAACGGGAAATGATGCCTCATATGTTACTGCATCACCATTCACTTTGATGCAGCAGTCTGTACAAGTGTCTGCTGTTAGCTGTAATACAAGTAACACAAACTCAATTCCACCTCTGACCTCTATCTGCCCAGTTGTGCAGAACACCCCAACAAATATTTTGTGTCAGGTTGGCAGTACTGCTACATCTACAGCAACAACCATGGCAACGCATCAGTCCGTCATGTCGAAGGTGGCAGCAAACCTCAGTGTTCAGACTGGGACTGCTGATGTGTCTACAAGTAGTGGGCATCTCCACCTGCCACCCTCCACAAGTAAGCCTGGCATGCAACACCATTGTGTCGCATCACAGACGGTTTCTATGCAACAACCCCAGAGTGGCATGGTGCCACATCTGGTGCCAATACCACCTGGGGGCAGTACTATATCAGGTGGCATGACACAGGCTACATCAGTTGGAATGCAAAGCATTATACAGAAAGTGCAAACCATTCAGCTCACACCCCAAAACCAGAAGGTGAGTAATGCAACCTTGTACATAACCATATTCTTAGTAGTACAGAGAAACAAAAACATTCCCTCTACAGTAGTTCGTTTATTTACATGCTTTCTGGTATCATATATCAAACCAATTATAAAATTGTTTACCACCCAGTATGTTAAAGTGTTTGTATTCATAGTTTGTTAACTCTAATTCTTTGTTTCATTTGGTCCTTTGTGTTCACAAGTTTTATATTATGAAAGTACAATTTTTAAAAGTATTTTGGTGTTTATTTTCAAGCATTCTATATCGTCAGTTGCAGTATATTGAGATACTGGTTTTTATTTTATTTAATCAGTCTTAGGTTTTTGTAATATTCTGTAGAAACTGGATTTGAATATGGTTGCCAAGTCAACCATTATACCATGTAAGTGAATTACAGTGCAGTTTGATGGTACCTTCCATACCTCTAGGTCAGCATCATAAAGAACAGTAGACATTCTTTGACATAGTGTACCATTTCTTCGTACAAAAATATTTATACACATGAGCTAGAATAATTGGGTCGATAAAATTCACCGCGTATACCCACATATAGATATTCAGTTCTGCTAAGATGTCTGTCTTTAGGGTTGTAGCACTATGTAGTCTGGTTGAAGTTTACTGACATTTCTGAGCTATTTTCTGCCTCCATCATCAGGGCGACCTGTTGATGGAGGTGCTGATTTTTGTAAACATCTACCAGACTATATGTGGCCCAGCAGCTGCGTAGAGCTTGTGTATCAATACAATTTCCGTATTAACACATTTACTTCCAGATCAGAGTTTGGTCATTCACCAGTGCTTTGTGTAGACTATTGTAGCTGACCTTGCTCAGCTAGAAGCATGCCTTGAGAAAACAAAAAAGGTTGTTTCATAACACAGTTTTAAGCATGCAATTTTCATCCTCTGTCATTAGATGGTATATACAGCTAATTTTACGATACCTTGAACATGCATAAATGGTTTGCCATTCATTTAATTACCATGTAGTGCTGTGGAACATAATGAGCTGCTAAAATTTGCTGGGCTGAGAAGTAAATCGGCAGCAGAGTACCTGGGAAAAAATGTGTTGAGAATAAAATATAATTTTTTGTGATGTGTGAAAAGTATCCATTTTATCAGTGATTTAATTTTTTTCAGCGTTTGAAGGCAGTGCAGATACAGATTCAGTCTGTGACTTCAAAGAGGATTCTAACTGCAGTTGACCAAGCAGCATTGCACAGACTGTATGATGAGCAGCAACACATCCTTCTCACTGGAAAAATTGTCCCTACAATTCCAGGCCAGCATGCTTTGGGAGTGCCTCTAGTAAGTAGAAGAAGGTGACTTCCCAAGTGCCATGTCATTTGGTGAGACCAGAGACTTCAATACAATAAATTCACAAATTTCCCTTCCATATAATGTGTGAGTACACAAAACTGTTCTCTGGTAGATGAAGAAGACTGCCTTCCGGGATGTTGTGACATTTAGCATATAGAAGTGTCATTACATTTTGATTAAAATTATATGGATGACATTTTATCTTGGTTATCCATTGTCTAACAAGTTTTCCCATATTTATGAAAATAACGGTAATATATATTAGAATCTAAAGTAGAACAGTATTGAAATTTGAAGTTTTCACATCATTGAAAATGTTTCTTGGTCGTCTGGCTTGTGAGTCTGCCCTGAAGATAGCTGATGTTTCTTGGAAATGTTGGTAACCATTTGCAGGACTCCACTGCATAACAACACAGAACACCACAATCAGTGTCAAGCAAGATTGCATATATTTTTGTCAACATTTTCTTCTAATGGAGTTGCATGTCTTGGTTTCATGGAAGTAGTATGCATATAGTATTGCAAATGTTTTAATCAAGCAAAAAATCAGTGTGTGTCAATATCTTGAGAAGACTTGTTGCAGATTCCTCATGTTTTAACAATTTCTACTTTTGTTTAAACTTTATGATTATTTCCTTTCTACCATTTTATGAAAGTATTTATTATTATTATTATTGTCCCACACGGTCTGAGGCGACCAGTGTATGGGACCGGTGCCAACTCAGCATCGTGATGAAATTGGGCGGCTACAATGGGTAGCGTAATCCGGTCATGAAAACTAGCAATGGCCGGGGGTTCGTCGTGCTGCCCACACGTCAGCCTATATCTGGTTGGATGATCGTTCACCTCTGCTTAGGCATGTGAACGTGAGGCCAGCAGTCAAGTTAGTCGGCTTTGGCTCTCTGGAGCTGTTACGCCACGGATTTATTTATTTATTATTATGTATTATTATTTAATATTTATTATTTAGCTGAATAATGGTTGGGATTTCAGCCCATGTTGGTATTGCATTTTTCACTCTAAAGAACCCAATGAATAATGGCCCAAAAGTTGGGCAAATATTTTATGGAACACCTTTATATAAGTGTAATCCTTTCTCACCCTCATTATTTTGTTGGTGTATCTAGAACCCTGATGCCATTCCATCAACTGTTGATGGAAAACTAAAGTCGCAAGTGGAAGTTGAAATCAGCACTGCCAACACTCATCTCACCAATCTGCTTCGACAGCAGCTGGCGGTAAGTTAGAAACAGATTTATATTATTACATTATCTTTTATTCATCATACATAAACCATATTTCTGTTTTGAATTAAAAGTAAAAGGTAGATGATAACATATTTGAAAGTATTTGTGAACTGTGGATGTTGTTGGTATAATTTTAAGATGCTATCAGATGCACGTGTTTATATTCAGGTATGTGTTGACTGTACGCATTTCCGGTCTTTTTGTTCCTGAAATGAAACCTCACAGTTGTTTATGTTACTTGTTGAGTTTTTGTGTCTGCTTGTTCTCGCAATGTTACAGACATATTCTGTAATCACACACTGCAAACATTGGACGTAATCACAAATACAGCTGTTGGTTCACTACACACACCACTGTAGATGCATCACAGAATATTAAATTTTCTTTCAGCTTTTTATTGTTTCATGATATGACCTGGCCACAAGATCAAATTATAAAGTTAGTCTGTATGATTTTTCCTATTAGTAAATGTATGCCTTTCCCATAAAAGTAAATTTTCCGGTAAGAATTTTTGTTTATTTGGTACAGGTGCCACACCAAAGTACTCAGATGCCTGTGCGGTACCAGCATCAGGTTGGCAATCAGATCATCCCACTCACTCCTGCCAACCTGCAACAGAAACCTGTACCGTCCAGTAGCGTAGCCACAACCACTACAACGGCCAGCACTGTCACCACAAGGGCATCTATTTCTGTGCAGTGTGGTACCCACCTTTCACCATCAGACAGTCTTGTTCAGCAGCCAGCTGGGTTGGCCACCCAAACACTTCCCAAACTGTCTGTCGTTCAACCCATGTTGCAGACAACTGGAATGCCCACAACTCCTGTGTCTTCGACACAACACAGCAAGAGCACAGGACAGCCCAGTAGTTGTGAAAAGGGGACATCACCATTGCAAGTTCAGGTGGGAATGTTTGCCAAGTATTGTAAATTGTGCTGTAATGTGTCTACAGACCGTGCCTATATTTTTTTTAACTGCCTTGTACATTATTAAGTTCAGTTGAAGGAAATATGTAGATAATGGTTTGTTCTGGACTAGGACTTCTATATTTGTTTATGTGAGCATTTGTCCATGATAGGTTGGCACACAGACTGCTTTACCATGCATAGAATCATCATCATCCTGTTCTCCACATCTGTCAGTGGCAACTTCAGCTTGCAGTGGAAAGTTATCTCCAGGTGTTACACCCTCTGTCTCTGCATCCAGTACAAACAAACTTTCACCAATGTCTGGCCAGCAGCTGTTCTCACCAGGAAAGGTGGGCGTGTCTGCTGCACATTCTGTGTGCAGTTGATGGTAGTGGAAGGAAAATATCCGATGCTCTAATGATGGAATACTAGATTGTCACAAACTTTATTATATAGGACAGCCAGGAAGAGCTCTGCAAGTTAAATATAAATATGACAAAAAAAGCAGTTCATATACTTACAACGAAAATTGAAATATCACAATACGCAGTTTGATTTAATAGAAGATTTGAAAGTAATAAACTTTAGTGTTTTAAATTTGTCTGTTTCCTTTTGATCAACAGGTTCAACCCATTTTTGTGGCTTCAACAGCAAGTACTAAGGTTCAGCAATCATTCTCTCCATCTGGCTCCAGTAAGCCTAGCAGTCAGCCAGCTGTTCTGGGGTGCAAGGTGCTTGCCAGTGGTGGAAAACCCCAGGCTGTTGTTGCCCCTGTCTCACCTTCAGGAAGTACATCCAGTAGATCATCTCCAGCTATGGCTACTGTACCTAGTGGGACATCTGCTACAATAGTAATGGGTGGCATGACTGTAGTGGGGAGTGGGAAGAGGCCGGCTGTGGCAACAAGCCCCATCAGATCCATTTTCAGTAGGAGTGACTTGTGAGTTCACTTACATAACTGGCAAATAAGTATAAATGTAGATTTTTTTTTTTTTTTTTCTATTTTTGTGTCACTGAATTCAAGTATGGCCGGCTTTTAATATGTAATATTCCAATATCAGTATAAACAGAATATTGTAGAATTGGTAAATAGTGACTTATGCTCATCCTGAGATCAAATACTGTGTTAATTATGAAACTGTATTACCTCTAAATGTAATTGAAAATTTGTTTGGTATTTGGTATTTTATGTGCTGATAGAAGTGGTAATTTTTCTTTTCCCATATCCTGAGTCATATGTCTGAAGACAGTAAGCTCTTCATTGGTTGTGGAGCCATTGTGGTGCATGTAAACAACTTTTGTTATAAATTAGATAAATATCTCCAAAACTAATTTGGGGTTGTGGCCAATCAAATGCGATACAGCTGGGATCATCACATAGTTTTCCACAGAAATAGCATTTCCCCCAGTCGCAGATTGCCGCTTCATTGATGTCAGACAAAATGGCTGATATGCAAGAAAAGATGCAGTGTCACCTGGTACAGTGCTACAAACTCTGTGCATTGTGCAAAGACAATTCTATCTTCAGGGTTCATATCAACTTTGAAGGTGGAGGTGATACATTCTTTGAAAATGTTGGTAACCACCTACAACACTACATAGTGTTAATCCAGAAGACCACAGCTGGCATCTTTACTGTCTTGAGAACCTCTGGCATCAGATATTTGTTTAGTGTTTGCATGTTTTTACTGTTAATGTTCTTGATGCCCTTATATCATACTAATGTATCAAATTCATCACCATCCTCTTGCTGCAGAATTGAGCAACAGCTCAAGACAGACCAGGGTGGTGCATGCATGCCTGACACCTGCACACCATTTCAAAGTACAAGTGATGCCTGTAAGCGCCTGATTCGTTACCACGTGTTCAATGAACAGCTCCTTTCACAGCAAGACTTGGAGAAGGCAGACGAGTTTTTTGAGGCAACTGCCAAACATCTGTTGGACAAGTTTCGCCAGATGATGAATAAATATCGCTACCTCCTACTTATGGAAAGCATGGTAAGTTTGTTTTATTTAAGCAGATTATACTGTAATGCTGTCCACATACCTGTGCTCTTACATGCAAATGCAAGTTTCTATCTTTCGTGTAGAGGATTACTTTTAATCAGATTTTTAAAAGCGTTTTGAAATCAAAGTAATGTAATTTTCTTGTATGCATTCTTCTTTAATTTAATGTAAAGATGCTGCTTTTTGTACACATTGTAGAAATTATGTATATGTAAAAAAAATGTATGTTTTTCGTGTTTTTGCTATTATTTTAAATTCCACTAATGAATAATGTCCTCGTTATGGTGTCCATTAGCTCACCCAAAAATGTCAGTAACAATGGGACTGCCATTTTGTTGTGGTCTGCAATCTTTGTAAGATGTCCCTTCTTCTTTATGATAGCGTGAGGTGAATACCTCGGAGCTGATGATGATCGATCGCATGTTCGTGGCAGAGGAGCATGGCCTATTAGAACGCTTGAAGGAAGAAGAGCGCAGGGCAAAGGGTGAGTTTAAAAGGTTCACTTGCTTTATTAACCCACGTCAAAGATGGTTCATTACAATACTGTAAGAAAAAGAATTGCTGTGGATTGTAAATTGTATGTATGCCCATGTTTTAATAAAAACAAATGTTGATCATTCTGTCACAGGACTGAACACATCCTGACTCAGGCATTTTGAACCAGCGTTACAAATCCAGGATGTGTAGTATTAGGAGCAACACCAAGGATTTTGTAAATGCAGAACCAAAATTTGAATGTGAAGGCAGTGTTGTATGAAACCCATACATGGTGGATGAATTGGTTGAAATAGTTGCATATTGAGATGTAAATAACACAGGTTTGGAGATTCGCGTATGGGAAATTATTTGTTTTGTGTTTGATGCAGTAACACGTCATGATAACAATGAAAGACGGAACTGTATGCACAGATTTTGATTTATCAGCATGTTAAAGGTATTAAGTTGTAGATGACAACTCTGACTATTTTTTAAAAAGTGTTAGCATTGGCATAAATAAATGTTTGTGCTGTGTATTTTACAGGCTGTTTAGTATGAAGTGTATTGAAGAACTGTCACGCTTAATATACACGCAACATGCACCATCTGAAGGAGATTTTAGTGAGTTTTAAAAAATTGGAATGGGTTACATGTTGAAGATACTGTCTTTTGGGATGTTGCACCATATAGGCTGGTGGAAATGTATTAACATTATAGGGATGATTACAATCATGTTTTCAGATTTACTTTTTGAAGCCAAAGTTGTCAAAATAATATTTAAAAATTAAGTTCTTACCTCAAAACATAACACTTCTCTATTACAAAGATCAGATAGTTAATGATCTGTAAGGAAATAATTGGTTTTGCTCAGATTTATCTGGAACCCATAAACATATTCTGTGGGCAGAGTGTATGAAGTTATTGGTTGTTAAAGCCTGTAGTCACTTGATTTTTTAAATGTTATATATAAGTAGTCTTCTTTGCAGTTTCAAGTATAAACACTGAAAGACTACTGTCATCATTGTGAAATTGCATATTTTACTGAACACAAGGATATGAAATCAGTTGGAAGTTTATCAAATGAAATGGCGCATAATCAATACTTAGTATATTTATGTGTCAAGATGCAGGTGCAAATGCAAAATGTATCTACAGTAACTTTGGCATTGCATTCTAAAAAGTTTGACATTTTGAGGCCCATCTAATTACAGAAAAATAAGTTTGTGCTGTATGCCACCACTGCCTTTGGTGTAACTCTTCAAGAAAATTAACATATTGCGAGAGATGATGGCATCAGATATGTGTGATGCAGGTTCTGTGTCCCTTTGGAAGTAAAGGTCTGTTATGTTGACAACATATTCAGTTAAAAGAGTTGGGATCTTAAAAATAAAACTCTGGAGTGCTGGAGTTGGCAATTAACTCACTCAGTTTCTTGGAGAACAAGAAGATATGTGATATTAGACTGTACAGTTGAATTTTCCTGCTACGTTAATAATGACTTATGAATCATCCACTTGTTTTTACCTTTGAATTCTGTTTGGTTTCACAGAGGAGCTAGTGGTGCCAGCTGAACAGCAGCCATCATCCCCATCTCCAGCAGAAGTCCTGTCGACTGTCAAGACAGAACCAGGGCTGCCAACGCCAGGTGGAACAACTGGTGATGGACTGAGAGAAGTGCGTGTGCTGGTACGGGATGTCATGAAGAACGAGTCTATCAAACGTGAGCTAGAGGAGGAAAGGAAGTTCACCAT
The DNA here is from genome assembly GCF_000696155.1 of Zootermopsis nevadensis. The sequence continues at coordinate 358,716 of NW_019060005.1, read as the reverse complement.
TGTGAAGCGAGAGCGTCTTGATAGTCCTGCGAGTAACAAAGATCTCCACCAAGCTTATGATGAGTGGGAAGAGATACAAAAGGAACTAGCGGTGTACTGTGGTCCTAATAATATTTCTGCTGCTGCCAGTACAGGAAATTCCACTCTCACACATGCTGTAAAGGTGGAAGAACAAGAAACACCTTTGCAGCCAACAGATCATTTACATCTCTCCACTGTGGGTGGTATAAAGACAGAGTGTGTTTCTGTTGCTTTAGACTTGAAGCATGCAGAGGCAGAGGGAAAAGTGCAACCACAAAGTGATAATGTTGATGCTGTACATAAACTTCCTCCAGCAGGATCTCTGGGAACAAAGGCAAGGTCTGGGGCATGTGGTCCCAGAGATGAGGGAGGAGGGCTGGAGGAAGAAGTTAACAGGACTCTGTGTGGTAAAGATGGTGTTGGGGAGAAGAGGAAAGAATTCTGTGATACAAGTGTAGATGGTATGACATCAGTTGGACACAGGAAGAAACGGCACAAACATGGTTACTCGCCTCAGCAGAATGAATGTGCGGATGATGAGGATGACGACATAAATGCGCAAGTACAGTGTGCCATAAACAGCATTCTTAATCTTCAGCGGTCGGAAGATGGCTTCGATATTCGTCCAAGTGCCACCACGCCTTCGTCTGAAATGGGTGTGGATGAAGGTTTAGACTGTGAGGATACAAGGCAATATCCACATGCAGAGCGGACAGAATCTGCTGCCAGTTCCTCTAAACCATGCAGTGGTAGTGCTAATGAAATGGTAAGAGCAAGGCATAAACGTAACAGTGCGACTTGTAAAACAGTGGATCAGCAGGTTGTGAACCACCATGAGGACAGTGGTGTTGGAAACACCGACTCAGCCTTAGATGAGGCTGTGAGAAGTATACTGACATCCTGACCTCTGGATGTGCAGCAAGCTCTTACGAGCTTTGCTCCTCCTGGAGTGTTGAGTAACTGGTCTACACTATGTTAGGGGTTGAAAAAGTTCTTGGTAGTGATCATAACGCTAGTTCATTTTTACAGATGTCCATTCTGAAATATGATTTGTTAGATTATTAATTTTTGGGGCTGGACAGAAACCTTACATTTTAAGGTAGTGCACTGAGATAATTGTGTTTTTTAAAGCTTTTATCGTCTTTCTCAGTTTATACCTTTGTCGAGGAACTTTTATACAGGTAAGGACATCTTTCATTTTGAAAAACGTTTTGTCTTCTTTGTTTCTTATTGAACAAGGAACGGAATTGTACCTGTTACTTCTTCCTAAGACATTCCCACTTTAAGTGGGAACTGTAATTGTTACATAAAAATGAACGTAAGCATTGATATTTGATGCTTTAGACTCCAGTCAAGGAATCAGATACTTTATTTTTTATTTATTTTCTTGTTTCTTATATGACTTCAGCAGCCACTATTGTACATTCTAAACAGACACTGAGCAGAGTGAATGAGAACAGTATGCTCTGTGCAAGACAGCAGTTCCTATATTCAGATATTTTATAATAATTTACTCTTTTACTGCTTGCATAGGTTTTCTTTTAACTATTTTGTGCAGGTCTGTGGCAATGATTCATTACATTTTACACACACAAAACCAATATTTGCATGTATGCATACAGGGCAGATTAACATACAAAGTTTAGAAAGTGTGATTCATCTTCATAGATTGTCCTTAAGTGTTTCTTTCGCCTTGTTCAGAGAGTTTATGCATAAAAACCAAAATTTTGTATGGTTCTCCTCATATAATGTGAAAATGGCAAAAAAGATAGTTCAGTGGAATGAATAAGTATAATCAGAAGGTTTTCAAGAAACCTGTAATTTCCAAATTAATTGCAGGCTTAGTGATATGGAAAGTTTAATTGATCAGTTTCAGCTTAGTTTAAACTAGGAAGTTGATTTTGTCAAAATTTTGCAGTTGTAGTAAAGTGTGTGTGTGAATGTCATCCTGTTAGTAACATTCACCTCAGTGTGCCATTGATGTAAAAAAGCATAAATGCATAGTATGTGTTCTTTATAGAACAAAATACTCCTGTATGTATTTCTCCTTCATTTCATAAATGGTTATTTTCATTTGAAATTAAGTTGCTTGTAATTAGTTCATGACTTGGGTGCACTGAAAAGTGGCATAAGCTCATCGTTACACAGATGCAGGCTGACTGACCTGCAATATGTCTCCTTCACTTAAAAAGTTTGTAATGAAAACGACATCATGTGTGTGTGTGAGTACAATGTTTTATTTTTTGAATTTTGCAAACAAGAAAGCTGAACTGACATGCTGTGGGCTGCACCCCATTGTCAGACCAAAACTTTGTAATAGAAGTGACCCTGTTTGTATATAAATACTGTAAGTATTGGAACTGATACAAGGAGAGAAATAGTAGAAATATTTCAAAATTCATACAGTAATTTTAAATTTTTACAGAAATTGTTTAATACTCACACATTGTTTTTAGTTTCATATTGGTGCTCTGCCTCCTAGGTTGAGAACATTTTTGCATTAATTTAGTAAGTTTAAGAATCGTTACTAGTGCAAGTTACTTCTTCCCATTAATTTAGAAAAGTGATTAGTCTTAAATGTCTTCTGATTACCTACATACTGATTTCTTTATATCATTATCCATCTATCTTTGTACAGTGTGCTGCAAAGTTCCCTTGAGGCTACATTACTGTTGATTCACAGTAGGATTAGGGGTTCTTACAGCAGTTAATATAAAGGTGGATGTCTTCTGGGTTGTAACACCATGTAGTCTGGTTTCAGAGTTCCTTGTTGTGCTGATGATGGTGGCAGCAAGGATCTATGAAAGAGTAGTAAACTTCCACCAGACAACATGTCAATACTCCCCAGAAGATTACCATCTTCTTACTATATTCACATGCTCACACCCTATCCTTTTTAATATTATAATCCCATTTATGCCTGGGTCTCTCAAGTGATCTCCTCTGTTTCTTTGTTTGTTGTTTTTTATACACATACATACATGCATACTAGAATCCGTATGTACTTTTCTTTTTATCCATTTTTATCTCTAGACCAACCTTACAAGACATATTTAGACAGCAAACAGTTTTAGAACATAACCAATTCCAGAGAATGTAACCATACATTATGTCCGGTGACTTTATGTAAAAACTTAAAAGCTCTTATTCCTGACGATATTCTCGGCCAGAAATGTTTTTGGAACTTGGTTTTGGTTATCAACAATTACAGATTTATGGATAGAAATTCAGCATGATTTTAACAGATGTAGAACATTTTTACAGATGTGCTCCCAGCATGACAGGGTACTGCCACACTTCAGACTCGTGATGTAGTACCTGGAAGAGCAGTTCCCTGACTGATGGATTGGCCATGGTGACTATAGATTGACAGACATGATCACTGGACTTCATTCCGCTGGATTTTTATGTTTAGGATTACATAAAAAACATGTTGTATTAATTCAAAGTAATTATATTTTAAATCATCCTGAATTTCAAATATCCCTCTGTAGCCATTGATAATTGGACCCATGTTCATATGATATTTCTGACTGGGAATGATGTCAGAAATAAGATCCGGAAGTATTTATGCATTTCACTGGACATTCTTACGTAATGACACTATACAATATTTAGTTTTGGATTAATATCATCCTGTTCATTTCTGAATAGAATATGGATGAGACTCAAAAAGTATCTACTGAGTCATAAAATTATACACTAAACTTCTGTTTTATCCAGACAGAGACAATTCTGAAAGAAAGTGTTTAATTTTGTAGGACATTTCATGAGAAAACATGATCTCATTAAAATGGGAAATTGGTTGCAGTAGACCATCTCCTACATTCCGTTGTAAGTATATTATGAAAGGCTTACATTTAGAATGATTTAAGGATATCCTCGCTTAACTGACAGGATGTTTTGCATCTGCACTGAAATTACTACAATGAATTATGTTTTCAAGTTGGTTTTTCCCATATATGGTTACAGAATGTGCAGATTATTTTGAATGTCTAGTCTTTAGAACATATGCAAGCATTATATAAATGTTAATATACAGATGCTCCTTGAGTTACACAAATTGTTCCTCTGTACCCTTGCCACCAATTGATGTCGACCCTGATGATGTAATGCCTGTCTAATCCCTTCCTCATCTGCAAATAAAGTCCTTTGTCATCCACTGCCAAAATGCTACCTTCACTGAGCAAGAATAGCACTGGGATTAAAATGTAAATGAAATTTCATTGTTGTAAATGTTAGTTGTTTCTTTTCTTTTTTTCATTTCATTTCATGTTCTTTCTTCTTCAAAGTGCAAACATACATACATATATTACAGTAACAGTTTTGACTTGGGCAAAATTCTGGTTATGCAAGACCTGGAACAGAATCATTGCATGCCTGTGAGAAATTCAGGACAGTAGATGACCCATTGGGAACCTAGAAAGGTAGGTGTGTGTTTGTTTCCTTTTGTTCTGTAATTATATATTGCAAACTAATATGCATTCAAGCACTTTTGTTCTGTACTTTCCCTATCACATATACATGGGTTAAATACTGTTTTCGTCTTCTTCATTAAGAGTGTAAATTGGTATATGCCATTAAATTTACTCTTGAATTACAAAGTGATTACAGTTGAATAGCTGTCGCGATGCTACAAAATTGTTTTTGGCATTGAATTTACAGAAGGAAGAGTGAGTGACAGTATTGATTGGCCTATACATTGGAGGTGAATGATATTTTGGATTGAAGTATATTTAACATAAATATATTTGTTTAGTGACTGGAGAAGCAAGAGTTTGGCTGTTTACTCCTGTGCAGTGATTGAATCCCTTTTTAAACAAATTTGGTAACTTTTTGAATAGAATGTACAATAATAAATGTTGCTGTTTTTGTCAACTCTTTAGTAAGTACTGAGTTACTTATATTAAAGTTTTTGTGTCCACAGTAGTAATTTATTTGTATATGCTTTTATTGACTCATATGCTAGTAGCAAGTAATTACTGCCATTTTGTATTAACTCAAAACACTAAGTGGTAAATGTTCCTGTTTTATAACTTTTCAATCAGTAATTACTCGCTAATTTTTGCTATTGATTCATTTAGAAGCATAAACAGGTAATGTTTTATTATTGTCACAAAAACAATTATTTACTATTTATTATTGTTTTAAAGACTAAAGGTAAGTAAGGAGCTACCCAGTAATTTTAATTCCAGACAGGTACAAATTATTTATTTTTTCATCTTCAGAGTAAATAATCACTAGTTTTTTATATTCTCGGTTATTTATTTTAAAGTTGCCAGTCACTGAAAGATTAAACTCTTATGTAACTTCTTATAATCAGAATAAATCAGTGAATTGGTGTTGCTTATGTTACACTGTATGTGGCAAGCAGCATGTTGTTATTTTATTATGCCCAAAGTAGTCATTTTACAATTTGTTTACATATTTTTGTGACAATTTAATTTGCGTTGTTACTAAATTTTTGTTATAATTTTGACATGGATTGCATTCAAATGAAATTGTCCAGTCTGCCATTGCTTCTAAATAGTACATGAATCTTGTTTTACATCCCAAATATTTTTATAATTCCCATTTTTACTGAAATTCAAGTCACACTTGTTGAGATTTACTAGAAGCTACTTTTTTGAAGTTTCGTTATGTATTATGAGTGTTCAGGTTATTACATGCATTCACTTTTTAAAAGTGGTAAATATTAATATCTTTCTTATGCAGTTTGCTTTTGGATACTTTGTGCATGTAGGAAGGTGTATTAAAATCTAAATAGGGACAGAAGACTGTAATTCCATCCACAAAACTTGGTCAGTTTTCATGTTTGATTTGATGGTATCTTTGTGGCAAGAATACATATTTTCCATAATTATAAAATGGATAACTGTATCATAGAAAATTGAGAGTAATTACTCTTTTCAGGTGTCTTAATGTGCCACCATATCATGTAAAGTAGATTTCAGTGCAAATTATCATCATGAATATGATTCTGATGGTGAAAATTTGGATTGTGGTCTTCTGGATAATAGCACTGTCTTTCTGTGGTTAACATTTAATAGCAAGCTTTTGTCTAGCCTCACTTAAACTGACTTCCAATGATAGAGGTGATAAAATTCCTATGAAATATTGGTAACCTCGTACAGGACTACACAGTGACTACCCAGAAGACCACAGGACTGTAATGAATAAGTTCTTGGAGTTGAAAATGTCTGCAGTCATAGATTATCTTCATCCTGTAGTATGTGGCATTTACATATGACTTCGGGAAAATTGTTATGCGTAACAGTTGAATGTTAATTTAACATGGCAACCAACAAGAACTGTGGTTGGTGTAGGGATTATAGAAATCTATTTGTGACTGCAGACTGCAAGAGTGCAGTTGTCCAGCCCTAATGGTTATGTTGGTTGAACTTGGTTTTTTCAACCCCTTCTTTTGAAGTCCCATTGCATTGTATCATCAAAGTTAATTGCTTGCCATTCATGCTTTTTCATGTAAGAAACTGCATTTTTTGAACATGGGAATATTTCTTATTTATGATATGAACATACAGCATGCATCTCAAATTATTAACAAAATGTTACAATGCAATGGTGCTGCATAGTAAAGCAAAATCAGGCTGCATTACCGGGCAATCAAATAAATTCCAATCCTGAGTTACAGCATAATATGAATGGAAGAATGTTTCAAGTACAAACAAAATAATATAGTAATAATTATAATAATGAATTACTTAAATGAAATGTGTCGTGATGTAATAGATGCCAGAGAAGAAAACTGATTAAACAATAATAATTTATTTGTAGAAGTGTCTTAAAACTGTTTCAAGGTGCACAAGGTGAAGGTCGTTTAAAATATGCATTTACAGTGGATCCTCTTCCTTTGTTAATCAAGTCAAATATGATGCTAAGAACCATCCTGTTGATACCCTAAAAGTTTGTTTTTGTTGCTAGAGATAAATTTATATTGATGCTATTATCAGATAGGTGTCAAAAGAATCAAGATTACATACTAGAACAGTTCTTCACGGCTTACAAATTGGATCCAAACATTGTACATTAAGTGACCATGCCTTTGGTAAGCTTGATGTATCTGAAATGGTGCTACTTGCTAGCCATTTCCTGTGTTGTGTTTGTTCCTGGAACATAGATAAGTGTGTTCAATGGAGAGGGAAATGGAAAAGTGAGGGAATATGAATGCCCTTGGAATTTTTTCTTTTAATACATTTTTGAATGCTGCATTATTGTGAGGATGTTAGAAATATGATGGAGAATGTGACATGCCTCTGTATAGAATATAGCTCTGTGTATGTTACCACTACTGAAACTATTGGACCTAATTAGACAATCAGCTGTGTGGTAATGCACTATGAAAACATAAACAGCAAGCAGTACATATTTTGCCTTTGTCTTAAAAATCTTCACATCGTTAGCATTTTGTTGTTCTGTATGTGCAGTATTTATGTTTGTTTTAACATCATTTTCAGACTGGCACTGAGCAGAATATAAATAAACAGGAGATGTGGAACTGTATCCACACAAATTAATATTGCATTATGCCATCTGACATTCATGAGTGACCAAGGAACATTTGTATAATAGCTGTGGTTAGTAAAAGAACTGAAGATCGGAACACATATTTGCTAAATTTTTATTACATACAGTTCTTGTTAATTTGTAAACATTTGAAATGGGTAAATTTATGACAGTGAATTTGATAGCCTGAAGTATAGGAACTCATATCAGAGGAAATACTGGTTCTGTTTAGTCATTGTACATTTACATTTGCGATTATAATTCTGAGTACAAAGTGAATATTGGCAATAACTTACAGTATTAATATTTATAAAAATGTTACTTGTTGGCATCTTTCTTAGAGGTAATTCTGTTAATTTAGATCTATGTATAGTCTTAAAGCCCATTGCAGGTTAATGATATTTCAGATTTCAGGTAGAGGACGTGTGGCAGACTTGGCAGGTGCATATTTTGTTGGCATGAAATGTTGGAATTGTTTTATGTATTGAAGATATTTGAGAGGCTTTGGCAGAAGAAAGAAAATTGTTTGAATGGCAGTATGATGTAAACATGGAAGTGCTGCAAAATGAGGAGAGAAATGGAAAACTTCACAGACTAAAATTTACTTTAGAGATAAAAAAAATAAGATATTGCCTTTTTCTGACTATAACATATGGTTGTGGAACACTGATGTAGAGGAAAAAAGGCGTGTATTTATTTGGCCCATCTAAGATTGTTCTTAAAGTTAGTAATGTACTCTTCAAAATAAATTTGTGGCATTAGGTGAACTTTGAAGAAGGAATTCAGAAAAACATTCCAGTATTATAGAACGTCCTTCAAAATTAACTTAGAGTCTTTCTCTTGTACAAATTTATAAATCATTGGATAGCGAAATGTGTCAGTTGTAATTGTTTTAGCCCTTCATATTGTAAGAAATTTGTTCAAGTTCTACTGGCTATTCATGTTACCAGTATAGTAATCAGTTGCCAAATCATGATCAGTGAAGCTGACCTTTATTCTGTATTTCATAGGTAGATCATCAGTCAAATACAAGAATCAGAGAAGAATTAAATGTCCAAAACTTATGTGAAATTTAAAAGTTCTGTAAGAATTTACTACAGTTCGTATGGAGAAATAGACAAACAGAATATCGTAGCAGGTGCTGGAATACACATCATTATGATAATGAGGTCCAATCACCTGATTGAGAGTGAAACTGCATCTGAAGGGCTTAAGAACAGGCAGTGAATTGACTTTGTATTTCAGAATTTATTTTGAATATTGCCATGTTTCTGAGTATGTTTCCAGAAGTAGTGCAATGGAAATGAAAAATATATCATATCTCAGAACTGCTGACCATGATTCCAGTTATCAAAATACATTCATGTGATGTAATTGAGGAACCATTGACAACATACTGTAACTACTGGCCTTAGAAAACCACAGTTGTGTACTTTTGCAGGCATGTGATTTATTTACCAGTAGACTTAATTTCTTTACCTGGCATCTTCATTCATTGGGTATATTTAAAAACTGATGTCTAATCAGTACCCACACAGAAGAACTCTGAGGGAGAAGTCATTCGTCTCCAAGTGTCTATGTCCAGATAACAAATACAGCACCTGAATCAGAACCTGTTTAAGGGTGGGGAATGTATTAAAGTCAATGGGGAACATTTTAGTATCTCCCGTAACATAGGTAAGTAAATGTAAAACTCCCATGACTTTGCTGAAGTCTCTCTGTTGCTCATCTTACGAGGAAAGACGGCAATTGATGCAGTGTTCATACATAACAGAAAAACTGTGGCTTGGCATAGTAGGCAAGTATTCTAATTAGTTTCACCAATGAAGGTACTCTGTTGTGTACAAGACAATTCCTAATGTAGTTGGCTCCAAACAGCTATGAAAATATGAGACTCATTCTCACAGCAGGCAGAAGGAAATAATATCCTCACTTCTGGATGTAAATTTTGTCAAAAAATCAGAATGACTAACTGCTCCTACACTCATTCTGAGAAAGTAAAAGATTGACCTGTTTTCACTTTTAATTCTGAAGACAAGCATGTGTGAACCATTCACTAGAAAACTTCTTGGTTGGATTGTCATAAATTTCAATGATATCAATCTTATTTGCATTTGCATTGTATATTTAAGAGTTTCAGAGTGAAAATGTTCCTGAATTTAATAACTAATTTAGAAGTTAATGAGCAAATTATTGTGATATCATTAAAAGACTACTTAATTAGCTATGTTATGTTAAAAAGTTGCAGAAACATATTGCCAGAAATAAGTTATGGTAGCTATGAAATCTTACCATATACCTTTCAATTAAAGCAAACATTTGTCTTATGGTATTGCTGATGAAGTGAGAAGTTACTTTAGCCCCTGAAGACCTGGCAGGTTCTGCTCATTTGAGTCACTGCACCATCATTTCTTTACAAAATGTGTATTTACTTTTTATTCGGATGGTACTGAATACATATGATTCTCCTTGGTTGAGACACACATGATTGGGCCTTTGGGCAGTGGCATGAAAACTGAAGCTATCAGACTGAGTATACTAACAATGTGCATACAGAATAAAATGAACTAATTTCCTGTAAATTAACACTGAAATATCAATTGGGAGAATACTGTAGAATGCAATATGCAATGTTTTTTAAAAGTCAAAGATAAAAGAAATTCCAGGTTGATTTCTTTTCCATAATAGGAATTCTTATTTTCCTTAGAAATACAGGAAACTACGCGTGTGATCATGGTTAAGAAGAGGGACTCCCAGTCAGTTCCTCATGTACCAGCTTTCTCCGGTAGCATAATGAAAGTGTGTGTCTACTTAACTCCATCAGCATATATGAAGGTGAGCACCCATGTCCACAAGGCATGAAAATATTTATGGATTATCTATTGACTCACACTAATCCTGTAGGCTAAATAGTGTTCACTTCATCTTAAAGATAGTTGCTAATTTAATAACACTTGTTATTTCTGATAAAATGTTAATTGACACACTTGAGCAAGGATAAAAGCATTTTTGTCATATTTTTGTTACATCTTTCTTGCTGTGTTTATGCTGAATCGAGATAGAAAATTTATTTTTAGCCTAATTTATAAAATATTGAAGAAGGTTGAAATTCTAATTATTTCAGGTTCTAGAGCTTTCATAGAATACATGGAAAAGGAAAACAGTTAAGTGGCATTATCTGATGAAGGGTTGGAAGATATAAAATTAATAAAAATTTCTTAGGTGAAGGAGTACTAATTACATTTTAATGGCACCAAGTTCACTTGTCACAGGTAATCATAGTTCTATTAAAAGAATGGTGTGAACTGTGAAGATGAATGAAAGGTAATTGTTAATTTCTCCCTCATTCTTAAACCTGTGAATCATGAATAAAGTAATTTGGCTTTCTGTAGACTTTCCATAGAGAGAATTTTGAATGGCTACTGTAAATGACAGTATGAATATTTTATTGACTTATTGTTGCAAATGACAAACTTCTTATATAAATTAGTAAGGAAAAGTTTTGTAGAACATTTACCCACAATTTAGTATGTGTAAATTAATTCTTTAATAGCATATCTTAAAAAGCAGTGAACACACTTTTTAAAATGGTGGTATATATATTTATGTAAAGAAACTTTTTGTAAAATATTTGTAAACTGATAATATACAGTATTTAAATCTTGCACATGAGAAACTGTTTCCCTGCACTGCAGGTGAAGTCTGATACATAAAGTAATAATAAAACTCTTACAAATAATGTTGAACACTGAATCAAAAGTGCTCAAAAGAAAATTTAATAGCAATATGAGGTGGTCACAATACAAATACATTTTACAACAAGAAAAAATAATGTTTTCATGGATTTATAATCGCTACATTTTCTCCATTCTTTTACTTGTGAATGAACTACAGAAAGTGTAAGTTATGGTGCTAAATATGAAAAATTAGTTATTAGTAGCATGAAACATGAAGGTGACAAAGACATTTGAAGGTTAAGAAACCTGTAGTTTTGGGCATATAGCCTGCAGGATATACAAAACTTGCAAATTCATTTAAATTCCTTTCTTACACCTTGAGTACGAATTGCACAAGTGAGAGTCCATATTTTATGTTTTCGTAGTGCATGGAGTTAAAATTTTCCATTCCTATGATTTTGAGTTCAGATCATGGTGTCTTATTATTCTTCACCAATTGCATTAGCTTCTCCTATTATTTATTGTGAGAGTTATACATTTCTAACATTCTCAAACATGTTTGCATTGCCCATATAATAAATTGCAAAGTATGTTTTATGATCACATTGTACAAGGTAACACCTGTGCACTGTTCATGTATTATATATGTTTTTGTTCTCAACATTTTCTCTTGTATTTGTAATTTATTAATAATAGGGTGCAAGGCTTGTTCTGTAATATATTTCTGCAAGGTTGTAACACCAGATCATCATTCATACATAAGTGTTACACCATTCTATCTGGTAAAATTGCATAATTCCATATGCAAGAGGCTTTATATTGTTCCTAAAACTGATTGTGACAAATTCTGATTTATTAATATGATAATTATCATATAGAAGGTTAATGTGAAATGTATGTGTTAATCAAACATTTCAAATCACAATGAATGATGTTAGGAATTGATCACTCTGCAGATATTTACTTCTGTCCTATTGACAAATGACTTTGGTATGAGAGGAAAATAAGACTGAAGTAATATGGGTAATTATGTTTATATGGATGGTTTAAAAAACTTATTTGTCCTAAATTACACACTAAATATCTTCAGTATATTTGTTTAAATTTCCAGGATGTGTTACCAAGGCCTTCATAATTCCTTAATTAAGTCAAAGAAAGAGTATTTGGAATTTTTTACATACTTTCATTCACAAATTATGCATTTTCAAAACTCCTTCATCCACAGAACTATGATTGACTCTCTGCATTGGTACCTTAATTAGAAGGTAACATTAGTCCATATGTATATTGATGTTGCTTAATTACTTATGCCTACAGACATTGTTATTGCTTCTGTATCTACACAACAGCCAGTTTAAAGCATGAATGTAAATCCTTTCTTTTTATGCATAGAATTCTGTTTCTGATCTGTTTGTAAATTAAATATAAAGACTAATTTTTCTTAAGCCCATTTCCTGCATAATATAACACACCTATATTTTTTAAGGCAATGCAATGTTTGTGGAGCAGTCAAAAGTAAAATTTATATAGAACCAGTAGAAATAATTTCTGTATAAAAATAATTATTCTTTTATTATTTCTCCTCAGGGTCTATCTATTTGTCTTGCTGCAGCTTTTCACAATAAGACAAAATGAATGGAAACCATTCTCAAAAAATTTTGCAGCACTGTAAATTAATAGAACTGAAAAAATGATTTTATAATATATGATGTTCACAATATAATACAGTGCTAATAATTTTTATTCACCCACTCCCACTCCCTTGCATCCAAAATGTTCTTTTTCCAGCTTGTTACTGCAAAAAGGAATTGCTTTAAGTGCTTGGCCGTAGTTTTCATAAATAATTAAATATGAGATCTCAAATGTGGCTAGAAGTTCTTATGGAAATGACTGTTGTTTTCATTAAGTTTAGTAGCTATTTCTGGTAATTTTCAAGCAACTCATATCTTGTTAAATGCCTGTGTAGATTTAAATTAAACAATCATTTGCAGGAACCCCACCACATACAAACACTTGTACTCTGTTCATAATACGACTTCGCAAGTAAAACCAAATGTCTGATAACTTAGCACTAGTGGACTGCAATCTCAATAATGGATTTGATCGAGTTTAGTAAATGTAGTTGCAAATTGACTCTTGGATGATAGTGATAGCCTGCTTGAGTATATCCTGCTAACATTATCACTTTCCTTAAAAGTTGTTCCATCCCTGTGGTAGCAGTTGAACTTGAAGAATCCTCCCATTTTCTAGAGTAATAAGATTTTTCCATCGCTATAAAGTACATGCCCCCCCCCCCCCCCCCATACCCTCCATCACTCGTTACAAGTGATAATTAAGGGAGAACTGTAATCTGTGAATCCTCCCATTTTGACCCTGACTGGACCCATGTTATGTCAAGGGAATGTCCTCCAGCTTGGGGGTTGGACGTGGGGCTTGCAATCCCTTACCATAAAAACATTGTTGCAAAATGTCTAAAAGTGCCTCGGACCTGGACGAAGCTCGTGATAGAGTCCGGTGGCGAGCTTTTCTGGACATGGTGATGAACCTTCGGGTTATATAAAAAAGTGGGTTAATCTTTGGCCAACCAGGTATATAATTGACTTTTCAAAGGATTTCCTGCACCATAGAATGAGTGATAGTGTTACCCTGACTCGGCACGTGGCTGGCCTCGGAGCAAAGGACGGCTAATCTACATACAGGTAGTTGTATGAAAACCTCAAGATCATAAATAATCCGTGGTAACTGTGCCCAACAATACTAGGAAACATCATCATTAAATGGCCACGATCGAAAAATAACCTGCTGGCCTTGTTGTGGTGGCTACTGCAGGATAGGCAACACCTCAATTATATTATATTCAGCGTTGTCATGTTGGTAATTGTGATTACAAAATGTGTATTGGTGTAGATTATCAATGAAGTGATGTATATAAAAGTTGGGTTGGTACATTTCGTGTGTTAATTGGACCCCCCGTTTTACAATTATAGTACAGCTTCAGATTACAGCGGTCTATTACTGTGTGTGAGGTAGGTCCGCTTGAATTTTTACTAACTACAGTAAAATAAAACCCAAACTCTGTGACAGGCTACAAGCTTCGTTAGGTTAGAATAGTTGTGTTACAATTAAGGCCTAGTAATTGTAAATATAGCCCAACTTTAGAAACGGTTATAGCTGACCACTGCCTTCTTATATGACTAAACTGAGTAACATTTTAATAATGTCTTTAAATTGTCAGATCGTATTGCATATTACGAATTTAGGGTTACGACGTTACTTAATTGTACCAGAGTTACGAAATCCAACTAGAATACAGTTCTAGCAGTTCCTGAATATCAAACCCAGTTGTAAGGATTACATTATAATTTTCCTTTATTGTTGTGAATGGGTGAGGCTGTGGAACTGGGCCTGTAATGAGCCTATTGCACATTCCGCAGATGATACACGAGTCATTATGGAGCAGTGGCGGAATAGTATTGACAGAGGAAACTGAAGGACTTTGAGAGAAATCAAGCACAATGCCACTTTGTCTCTCACAATTTCCAGATAGACTGACCTGGGTGTGAACCCAGGCCTCCACAATGTTAAGCAAGTGACTAGTTGCTTGAGCTGTGGCATGGCCTTACTTTACGTCAGACTGATCTGGATTTTCAACACATTTGTAGATTTGTTATAGTTGTTCTCATGTGGAACTGATCTGCCAGCATGAGTGTCTGGTAGAATTTGACAGTAAAATTGATATTATGGTGAACATTTTCTGCATGTGTTTCAATCAGTTACCGATTGTTGTAGGTTTTGGTTCATCTTATTCACTGTTTGTTACACTAGAATCATGAACTACTTTGGGGTTTTGTTGGTATAGCCCCCTTTCAAAAACATATTCTTGGAAAGCTAATCAAACTCCTTTTGGTTTTGTAGTGGGTGAATCTGAGTTAATTTGTGATTCTTTGTAATTAGTGTTATATGCATAATGCATCTTCTTTGTATTCAGAAAATATTTGACTTAAGGCACACAGTCATTCATCTTCTCTACTTTATTGTAATTTTTCACAGTTGCCTCAAATATATGCTATGCAGTGCTTAAAAATAGGACAATTAGATCATAATTACCATATCAACATCCATCAGCTCTATAAGACATACAGCAAAGAAGTCAATGCAAATCTACAAACCCAAAATGGATGAAGAGTAAAATGTCATATATTTTATAAAAATTCCCAAATCATTTTTTAGACTATAAAGACAACAGTTTGTCCACATCCTATTAATTTCCATGCCATTAATCACTGTAGCTTTAGAAACAGTGACAATAATACATTAAACATTTACAATTTGGAGTTTTTTATATTGTATGATTTCTACTGTGAAGATAATATTGTTTGTTAACTTACAGAGCCTGTAAATAAATCAGAATGGGAGAACGAAAAGGTACCAATCACTATTACCCACCTGACTATGACCCCAAGAAAGGTGGCCTCAACAAGTTCTTGGGAACCCATGCCCTCAGGGAACGTGCTAAAAAAATTGGTATGGGTATACTTATCATTCGCTTTGAAATGCCATTCAACATTTGGTGCAATGGGTGTGGAAATCACATTGGCATGGGTGTTCGGTGAGTGAACTAGTAAAATTTCTAATCTTTTTAAACAAAATTTGATGTAAACCATCCATGTTCAATTTTTTAATTTGCTTATCTGTGCTACTAAAGTAGTTATAAGTCACTTAATGATTTTATGTTTAACATAGTTGTGTATTCAGTTTATGTTTTTATATATCAATTATAAAGTGAAACTTAATGTGATCTTCAAGCCATCAACAGTATAATTAGTTTTCTTTATTTCAATAAGCACCCACCTATTTTGTTGCAGTTATAATGCTGAGAAGAAGAGAATTGGTGAGTACATCACTACCCCAATATGGAGCTTCAGAATGAGATGTCATCTTTGTCCAAACTATATTGAAATAAAAACTGAGCCAAAGGTAAGTTACACCATAATACTTTTATGACCAGCTAGTGTTTGAGGAATTTTTTAAATTTCTTATTATATAAATATCATTCTGTGCCGTAGCCGCGTGGTCTGAGGCATCATGCTTCAGACTGGTGATACAGAATGTGTGCTGGTTCGAATCTAGGGGAAAGAAATTTCTCATGGGATTTTTTGACCAGTGTACGGGACCGATGGCAACCCAGCATCGTGAGGAAATTGGGGAGCTGCAATGGGTAGCGTAATCCGGTCATGAAAACTAGCAATGGCTGGGGGTTAGTCATGCTGACCACAAGTCACCCTATATCTGGTTGGATGATCGTTCACCTCTGCTTAGGCATGTGAACGTGAGGCCAGCAGCCAGCTAGTCGGCTTTGGCTCTCAGAGGGCTGTTACGCCACGGATTATTATTATTATTATTATATAAATATCATGGTCATGGTCTCTCATAGACATAGCGACTATGAATATATTTCTATTTCTAGTGTATTCTGATATGAGAATTTCATGTACAACACAACACTGCAACAAGAATAAAATTAAATAAAGTTTTTTTTCCCCCATTATTAATCATCTCCATAGTCCTGTTAGTACACTTGTGACTGCTGGTGCTATGCATTGTTTATCCACATTAAACAAGCATTCATCAAGTTGTTATCAACAGATAACTATATTCATAATGAATGATTTTATATTTTGCAGACAAGTGAATATATAATCGTGTCAGGTGCACGACGGCAAGAGAACCGTTGGGACCCAAAAGAGAATGAGCAAGTTGTACCTGAGGATAAGAATACATCAAAGCGGTTGTATGATGATGCAATGTTCAAATTGGAACATGGTTATACAGATAAAAGTCAAGCAGGTGCTATGCAGCCAACTCTCGCTAAGTTAACAGCAAAGCGACAGAAAGTCTGGCAAGATGACTATGCAGCCAACTGTGTGCTTAGACAGCAGTTCAGGGCAAGTGACTTTTGTACTTAAAAAGAATTTTCTCTCATTAAGATAATTTTTACATCTATAGTATTCAGTCTTTGTTTTCCCTGTCAAAATTCTGCAGTGTATTCTATGTTGATTTTGTAGGGAAGTTTTCTTTTCTTAAATTCATTTGTAGGCAGACTTTGTGAAGCATTGTGGAAAATATCCGTCTTCTGGGTTATTGCGCTGTGTAGTCTGGTCGATGTTAACCAACGTTTCAGAGGTCATACTGCCTCCGTCATCGCCCTGATGATGGAGGCAGTATGGCCTCTGAAACGTTTGTTAACATCGACCAGACCACACAGCGGAACAACCCAGAAGACAGAAATCTTCATACTCACCGCTGTGAGAACCTCAAGTCTTACATTGTGGAAAAACTTGCCTCACAAAGACGTCATGTTTGTCTTCCTTTTCGGCCTCGCGTGATTCATGTTACATGTGACATAAGTGCTCATATTAAAATGTATGGTTAAGAGAGATTGTAAAAATCATATGAGAATGAAACTAGGTCAGGATTATGTCCAGTGATGGACTTTAGAATTAGCAGCTTCAAGTCACTACCGTGAGATAATTATAATTATGACAGAAAAATTTAAATATTAAATTCATTATGAGCATTGTTTGTAGGAAAGGAGCAAAGAGCTAAAAGCAAGGGATGCTAAAGATGCAGCTCTACTTCAGAAATCAAGTCTGCAGATAAATCTTTTGCCAGAGACAAAGGAAGATAGGATAAAGGCAGCACAACTCTGTGAGTCTACTTCAAAATGTGTTACATGAAAATATATTGTCATATGTAAAAATATTATGGTGATTGTTAATATAATGCATTCTGAGTGTTTCACATATTAATTTAAAGATGCCATGAAAACTGCATTTTGTGTGGTGAGTCCTGTTTGTATTTGTGATTTAGAATCAGTTCCAGCTGCCATAATATTGTCAATAACAGCTGCACTAGTGTTTCAACAATTTACATATCACTGTTACTTTAAATTACTAAAGTTGTAGTTTTGTTTATAGTGGAAAATCATTTATCTACATCAACAATACCTCACACAGTAATGAGGAAGGTGGAGTTTCACAAACATAACAGCTATTTCAGGTACCTGCCCCTTGTCGTGATGGTGGGGCATGAGTACCTCAGTGATCCCAAGAGCTATGCTGGTGGTAGCTCGGTGAAAATTGTGATTTCTGTTATTTTTATTACAGACATCCAAGCAAAGAAGACTCCTAACAAACAGAAGGAATTCAGTGATGCATCACTGAGTTGCTTTGATGAATCCAGCAGGGGACCAAATATTGATAAAGAGTCTGCAGAAAACAATCTCAGAAAGTTTACTATTTTGGGTAGTGTGCGACTAAAGTCACTTGATAACAAAGTTTCTGAATGCAAAGACACTTGTATTTTTGACAGCGGTGATGTTACAACATGTCCATCAAAGATGGACAGAGGGATTGCTACTAGTGATGTGATTATTGACACTTCCACATGTTACAAGACATCTAGTGAGAATTCAGAATTAGGAAGCAGGAATATTCAAGCTGTTGATAGTTCATTAAATACTGATAATGCCACCAGACTCAAAATGGACAATAGTGATCCCACATCCACGAAAGGATCTCCGGACAGTCTTTTCCTCAACTCAGATACACACATTTCTTCAAGTAATATTTCGTTGGTTTCTCATGATTATAACTTTTCCTGTTCAGATGAGAGCAGCTCTTGATAAACAAATATAGCCCCATATGTGTCTTGCTGAAACAGCTACCTGGAATTCCAAGGAAAGTTGTGTATGTTTATTGTTGCTTTGTCAGGAACTGGTTTGTGGTACAGTATTTTAAGAGTTACTGACTGTTTAATATAAATATGCACATGAGACAAAAGTATAATGAATTACTTTACACGATCATGGAAGACCACATGGAAGCAAAAAGATATTATTCTACATAGATTCCTCATTTCCATGAATTAGATATGATCATAATTTTAAATTAATTATCATTAAGTGTGCCAGGGAGACTAATGATTTCAAGGAATGGAAATACAGCATTTCTGAGGCATTTGCAATGTTGGAGTACATTCAAAGGTAAATATATTATTTTGCCATTGTGAGTTCATAACAAATACTGAAATTTGCAAATAAATAATAGACCTTTCTTCCTTCTAAGACGTGCACTTTAAGTGGGACATCTGATAACCAAGCCTCTCCATTTGTCTATGCCTTCCAGCAGCTCCTCTTCTTGAATTTCTTCCTTCCTTTCATCTGTATGACATCTTTCCTAGTCTACTGTTTCTGGGTTGCTTGCTGTCTCCCTCTGGAGGCAACATGGCACAGCAACCCAGAAGACAGCCATCTTTCCTCTTGGTTGTTTTGATTTAACTTCCATGTTTAAAGCATTCTTTTGTCTTTATATTCACTACAGTTTCTTTGCTTATTATTCTATCTCTTGATTTCTAGGTGTTCTTCACATTTTTCTTGCGGGTACTCAACCTACATGGCCTGGTATGACATTAATGCAATAATGACTGAAGATGCAACAGTGAGCTCAAATCACATTGATGCAATACTGACGTATGTGATATGGTGTGAATGACACCTTTGCAGTGTTGGTGTCCATACCTTTCCAATCTTGTACCTACTATACGTTAGTAATATATACCCTAGTACATGTCTAAGTTTCTTCTCCTTGTGTTAAAATGTGTGTTGTAACTTTGAGATAGGCATATTGTCCCCTTCTTAGGTATTTCGAGTTCCCAGAGTATGTCTCTCACTAATTCATTGTCCTGCATTTTTACACTTTCTGTAATTTCTTCTTTAACATTTCCATCTATCACTGTTTTACTGCCTAAATACTCTAAACATTCCACTTCTTTTATTTAATGATTGTTAGATTTCATATTTTGCACTTTTTTTTTCACAACCACACATTTTTCAAAACTGATACTTAATCCAAAAATTTTACACACACTATAACAGCACTTTCAAATTTCTTCTCTACAGTAATTCACTGTCTTGTCATACTGTTACTCTTCTTAGTACCTTATGTGTTACCATGTTAAACATTTGAATTTTTGCCATCTGTAACAACAGTCTTTACATGTGTAATTCCTTCCAAATTTCCTCTCTCTGTATACTGTGATATGCACCTTGAAGATAAATAAAAACCAAACAGGAATCTTTGCCAAATTCTTATATTTTCTCTGATATGTGTCCCACTGTGACAATTAAATCCAGTAAATATTTCATTATATTTATATATGTAATCCATCTTATGCACAACAAACAGTTTTATTTTTATTAGTAACAGATTATGCAGTTGAATACAAATTATTGTTGTGAGTAATGTTTTGGTAATAATGACAATCTGTCTTACATTACATTTATTAGAGCAGAAAATTGGTATTGCTGTACTGTAATATTAGTTATTTGGAAAAGGCATTTTACTGGGTTGAAGATTTTAGATATATTTGTCAGTTTTGATTTAATGTCACAAAAGTTACATTTAAATTAATATAATGTTGACCCATACGAAATGCAAATGAAAGACTACAGTTATATATGGGTTTTTACCAGTAGTTTTCGTTGCAAGATTAAGATTACTGAGGTCAAGGGCAAAGCACTGAAGAATATTGAAGGTGGAATAGTAGGAAACTGCTTACCGATAGGGTTAGCGCTTCCGCTTCCACAATGCAAGTTGCCTATGTTTTATAATCAGAGATGGCGGTAAGAATTAGAAATTGCACCCGACCCAGAAAGCTATATCGGCAACAAGTAGCGTAATGTACGCAGGTCGAGTGAGAATGATAGTAACTATTAGATCAAAATATGGAAATACTATTCAGATATAAAAGTATTGGAAATCATGCCAAACACTACACTGAAAAAAATAATGCTTTACAGAACTCAACAGCGGAAAATTAATATTTTTTTCGACTCGAACTGGGGATTTTCGAATTTTAAGTTCGACGACTTGTTCATTAGGCCACACGGTCAGTTGGTGTACGATACCTCTCCAGATATTAAAAATTAGTGTATTTTAATAAATTAATGTTGCTGGAGCGATTTTATGGAAGTTGACCATACCAGTGTGAAAACAATATGCTCAATAGTCAAATTCAGCAGTAGTTTCGTACCCCATAACTGGATGTCTACCTGGTTATTGAGGCCACGAACTATCGCCCCATAACAAAAATTGTCAAACATAACGTCTTATTCGAAGTTTTGAGAATGAAAAATAGTTACAAAATATGATTACCCCCGGCGGGACTCGAACCCGCAATCCCCGGTTTAGGAGACCGATGCCTTATCCATTAGGCCACGGGGGCGATGCTGCATAACGGAGAATTGTATACTGAAGCATATCCGCCTATCACATAACTGCGTAATAATGAATTTAAAAATAAATCATGAAATATTATCAATCATTGGAATATTACCATGTTAATGCATGAAGTTTAGTTAAAGTTACAAATTTCTTCTTTTAAATTGCTAATTTGTACTATAATGACTGACATTTTTAATTTAAATCTTCTCAGAAAAAAACGATTTTCACGTCCTTCCGTCGCGTGAAACATAAATAGATCTGTTTCCAAGTAATTGTAGTAACTACTCAAAAAATCTTATTTAGGTGCAAGTGTCGTGGGTTGGTAGGATCTATAAACTATTTCTTATTAATTCTATGTATATTACTTCAAAGACAGTAATTTATCATAAGTCGAAAACGAGTTTCAGTTGTGTGACTAAATGTGATGTGTAATTTATTCATGCGATTTAAGTATTTCATGGCATTACGCTTGATTAGGTTAGTTTCTTAGGTTATGAACCAGGACAGTCATGTATATACGAATTGAATGGTGATGAGAGAATCGGTAGGAATGGCCCCATTGATTCTGTAATTGAACCTAGTAAGGTTAAAGACAGGTACCATTGTGATATGTAGTGATTGGAAATTGTATGTGCTCGAAAGTGAGGTTATGTTTTGTTCGAATGATTGCAACAGATTTTATGGAGTGACTATATTTTATTTATGCTGTAGTCAGTAAATATATGTATGAGTAAAACACGAAGATCGAAATAAGTCAGAGTAGACAAAGTACCAATTTATTGTATTTATTACATAAAAAGGTTGCTGTAATTAATCCCCAAAATGTGCATGTATATTGGCGTCATTGATCACAGTACATACATCTATATGCAGGATTGTGTACCGCTTCCCAAACATACTTCTGACAAATACCTTGTCACAACTGTTAAGTCTGTAGGTTTTTGGGATGAGTAATGCAAATGTATAGCGAAAATAGTCGGCTAATGTACTTTATTAGTTTGAATGCCTTTGTATTATTTGTGATTTTTGAGGTTTGTTTTTGCTTTAGCTTAGTATGCTTTGTTTTAGATTAGCTTAGTTTAGTTCTTGTGTTGTGATAGTTGTTAGTAATATTTTCATACATAAAATTCATTTACTATTATGTGTTACAATTCATAAATGCTTTGTTGTCATCTTGAAACAAGGTTCAACACTTTTATCCCTTATTCTCTGTTTAACTTGTGCAGTAGATTTGTTTTGTTGTTTTACATCACAAGGAATTTCCATCATACATCTCTGGTGAAAGCTCACCTTCATTCTTTTCTATATAAACTAACTAACTAATTGGATGGCTTACTGGCTTACCGAACCCGAAGGTTCATCACCGAATTAACCAAAGCCCTCCACCGGACCCTGTCCTGGGCCAACAAAATCCAGTTTCCTTCAACTCCTATCTCCCATAGATCCCGCCTGACGTTATCCTCCTATCTACATCTAGGTCTCCCCATCAGTCTCTTCCCCTCAGGCTTCCCGACCAATACTTGGTGCACACCTCTTGCCCCCTCCATGACTGCTTATTCAATATATTCACAGCTAACTTCCATAAATGGAGGCTGTTTCTCCATCGCAACTTTCTATGTGAAACATATTAGAAAAATGTGAAAGTGGTTGCAGCTTCAAGTGTAGCTTGGTGATTGTAAAGAAAATAAGAATGAAAAATCATACGCAGGTTGTGTATGTGTATAGTGCACTCCACAATTTACATTTTGATTGGCTAAATCAGATTGAATTTATTTAAAAAATTTGCAGTTTTTAATGGAATTAATATTTCCGAGTCATAATTCCTGTAGCAATAGCTCCTCTAAACTAAACTTATGAACATATCACAGAGCAGTCCTTCATATGCAATCACTGAAGATATTTGTGTGTTTCGTTCGTAAGTAGTATGTCTGAGGTCATACTGACTCCAAAGCTGTTTAATGACTTGTTTTTTAGCCACATATTCCTTTACATGGTACACACTGAATTGTATTTATTGCATGTAGTCTCATACAGAACGGTTTAGAAAATTGTTACACCTTGTATGGAGTTGATTTTAATGCTGAATAAACATTTGAAATGGCAACATGTGTTTGTTTGGAGGAAAAAGGAAGGTTGTGGCTCAGTCACAGTCATAGAAAAAAGACATTTCATAGATACTTCAATTATGACCCACCTTCTTGGTTGACTATTTATCAAGGATATGACAAGATTGTCAAAACTGGTTCTGTAGCAGATAATTACAAAGAAAATTGGTCGTAAAAGAACAGGTAGGTCTCCAGAAACTTCATTGCAATGCAGAAAGCATTTGTTGAAACCCTTGAAGTCCATGAAGTTGTTTATTGGTGAATGTAATCTTTTGCAGTGGCTAGAGGGACCCTACCAGTAGCTATGCTACCGCCAGCATCACTGAGGTACTCAAGCCCCACCACCACGAGAAGGTGCAGGTACCCTGGTCCTCCAGGTTGGGGGTTGGTCGCAAGGCTAACAACCTTGCACCGTAAAAAGGAAGACGTTTCAGACCTAACAGAGGACCGAACGGAAGAGGAGAATTGAGGAGGTCGTGGACCGAATACGGACCGGAGAGCCATAGAAGAAGAAGAAGAAGAACCCTTTTGCAGTCAAGTGTTTGGTGAATCCTAAATAACGACTTGTGAATGCAAATCATTTAGACTGTATACCCCGAGACAAAGAAACACGTGTTAAGTGTTGCATCCCTTGTTAGTGGTCACTTGAACTGACAGCTCTCTGTTTTGGGGTGCTGAAAACCCACTCATGTTTCATGAACATTCTGTCTGGTAGCCCGAAAGACAATGTGAAGTGTGCAGCAGCTACTAAAGGAGCCATTTAATTGTAATTTATCTTTTTGAGTTCTTTGTAGAGGAGTCCGTGTCTGACTTTGGATTTTGCTGACCGCTCTCTGATGTCTGTTGCTACACGGACTTTATTTGTACATTTAGGAGCCTACTTTTCATGTCCCTGTTCCCACTCATATCTTACTAATTTTCTTCTTTTATTTACAAGTATCTTTATACAAATATTCTCTCGTATTCCTTAATTCTTTAGCATTTAGTACGGTTTATCATGCAATTAAAAGCTACGTCATCACTTCATCTTTAACGATAAGACATTCATACTCAAAAAAGTCTTCTCTCTACTTCCTCATCCTGAAATTCTTAATACAATATGTAAGACGTCCCCTTACTTTTACAAAGAGGGAGGTCTGCTTTTTTCAGATTCCTCCCTCTTCCCTGTTACCGGAGTCATAGGCTCGTACTTCTCTTATGATCGCGCTTACTGACAGATGCTGAAGCATGTACAGTTGACATTTTTCTTTTGTTCATCAGGAAGGCAGATTATTTTCAACTTACTGGGGGCTTTTCCACAATTTTCCTGTACTGTTCATGCCCATTTCAACAGTATTTTCTCCAGAAGATGTAATGGGGAAGGTAGGTCTCTACTGTCCGCTCATTGCCACTGTGTCGCGTTTGGTCTGTGGGGTTTGTATATAGAATGGTACAAAACCATGGGACTTAAATGGTCTCCAAGGATCAAAGCTGTCGTTTACTCATTTCCATCGTAACGTGCCTTACAGCCGTGGAAATCCTGTACAGACTTTGAAGCATATGCACAACTAAAATGTGTACAGTAATTATTAACACATTATTAATTGCTCTGGTATATTAGAAAATGTTAAATGGCTCATCTATAATCATATGACCTTCATCTGCCCTATTTTTTCTTTTTTATGATGATAACGGGGTGTAATTAATAAAGATTGTCTTCTACATTTTCCAGTATCCTTTACGGGTCCCGAGCTTTTCAGTTGGCTTGATCTATGGACATTCGGTAGGACTCCTCGGACGAGGGATCGGCCCATCACAAGGCCTCTACCTGTACACGCGACAGCACAACACAGCAAAACATCCGTGGCTTGAGTGGGATTCGAACCCACGGTCCCAGCGACCAGGCGGCACAAGGCCCACGCCTCAGACCGCGCGGCCACTGCGGACCCCTAATGAAGATTGTCATATCCAGAAATATGTTTCTGCTACTCGGATGATACATATTAGACATCGCTTGCTAATTTATAAAATAATAAATTTGTGTATGTTGGTTGTATGATCTTACAGGGGAGCTGAATGTGAAACTGATTGCTAATTAGTGATTAATAAATTAAGGGAAGGGTTTTTTTAAGTTGAAAAAGAGATAGAGCAGAGATATTTTAACATGAGCAGATTTTACTTAAAATACAAAATGATAACGCCGCTGTGAAAACTCATTCTTTTAAATGTACTGTTTTATGGATTTCATCAACCACCAATACAATACTTTATTTTTCCTGTAGATCAAAAATACATTGATATAGGATATGTCAAATGTCTTTGCTCAAAGAAAGATGTAACTAAATAATATGCAAGAGTATCTTCTGTCCCTCATGAGCCGGGATAGCTCGGTCAGTATAGTGACTAGCTATGGGCTGGACGGCCGGGGTTCGATCCCCGACGGGGGCAGAGGATTTTTCCTCTAGCCTCTGCGTCCAGACCGGCTCTGGGGCCCACCCAGCCTCCTCTACAATGGGTACCGGGGGTAAAGCCGGCCGGGGCGTGATGCTGACCACTCACCCCCATCTAGTGCCGAGGTCAAGAAAGAGAGGAGTTAAACCTCCACTCACCCCAAGCGCCTTTACGGCACTTAGTGGGACAAACTTTAATTTACCTTCTGTCCCTTACTGTTTGTAACACTGTATATATATAAACGCACACACCGTTATCATCTAGCAGCAGAACTGATATCAGTGTTACCACCAGGAGAGCATTCTGAAAACGAATGCGTAGCGCCTCATAACTACACAACTTGCAGATTTTTCACAAAATTGTTTGTCTGTGGCTAATAACCTCACCATCATGGCTTCTACGATGAAGATGGAAATCCACATTTTAGATAGTAAACGGTGGGAGAAATTTCCATTTTGACCGCAGTCATAAGTTGGTAGTGAAGATTGTTATGATCATCGTCACTGGAGGAGCAGACAACTTCTTGAAAGTCAGATGTGGGCCTATAACCATAATTTTTGCGTGAATTTGAATTTCATTTTTAACAGTGAAAATTATGCATATTTCGTAAGTCTGTTTCTTGAAAATATCAGAAAGAACAACAAATTTTAAAGTTGACTGCACTAAATATGAGAAATTTAGTAATTTGTGGAATTCCTTGTACTGCTTTAATTTCTCTACATTTGAATTCCACAAATTCCTTTAAATATGAAGTTCTGGATAAAAGAAGTTCTACTGTGCAGAGAGTTAAGGGACTTCATATCTTATTCCTGGGGTCATTCTACGCTATAAATATAACATGAACATGGGTCTAATGCTTATGGAGCTGTGGATAGAAATTCAAGATGATCTGAACAAAAATCATCATCATCATGATTTGAGTCTTGTTACTGTGTAGACTCACCAATAGATTCAAATGTTTCAGAGAAACATACTTTCTCCATCTGATGGGCTGGAGAAGACAATATGTTTCTCCTAAATGCTGGCGTCTACTGATGAATCTATACAGTGTCAAATCCCAGACAAACATGATCTTCATTCTCGCCACCGCAAAAACCACAAATCTCGCACAGTAAACAGAATTACACTCGTGATTCCTGCAAAATGGGTCTGAATGAGCAGTTTACTGACCGATGGCCTGTCCGTGGCTATCCACAGAGCTGGCCAACATGGTCACCGAATCTCATTATTCCAAATCTCCATGTTCTGGGTGTCATGAAAGTTGGAAAAATGACTCTGTATCACTTTCCACCATTCCGGTCATCTCTGATTCACGGTGTGTACTTGTGTTAGTCTACAGTGGTTTATCGAGATAAGTAGAGCTCGAGTTCAGCACTCTCGCCATACTGAAGTCTGGTTTAATATTATCTTTCGTGAGAATGAGTAAACATTATTCTGTCATTGCAATTTGTCATCCCAGGTTGGAGTAGCAGTGTTAATACTCAAGACTGGCATGCAGGAGGTACTTGCTTTGAACCATAGCTGGGTTACTATCTAAACTGAGGGTTTCCTGGAATTCTTCAGGCAAATACTGAAATAATATTCTTAAGCACTCCACAATCTTCAAAAATCTTTTCAGCTATTTTTAAACTTCATTGTTAAACTATAAGAACCAGTCACAATAATAAATCCTGACATTTGATTATAAAAACTTGAAATGAGTGAAAACTCAAGAGTTTAATTCTTATCTTTGCTTTCCATTTTATTGATTACCAGTATTGGTTTCATTGAGCTTCTTGCCCCATTGCAAATTAAGGATTTATATTAGTGAAAATATCTTGTAAAAAGTACGTGCCTGTTGCGTTTAAGATAGCCCTTTGATAAAGAAAGAAGATATCATCGTAAGGATACAGGTACACGTAGGTGTGAATTTTCGAACCTGTGTTATAATAGCCTTACGTTACAGTATGTGGTGGTCATTCCCCCGTACTTTTCTCCGATTGTGTAAGGTAGGGTAGGGTATGGTATGCCATATGAAGGTGATCGTCTCCGGTGTTTGCCATGAGAGGAGAGATACGAAACAATTAAAGATGGCGGCGTTCCTTGTATTCTCACAGGTATTTCTCATGCAAAAAAACATCAATTTGAACATTAACTGCCAATCACCATCCACAAAAGAATTCTCTAGTCATATCATGGCCTGAGGACCAGCTATCTTGAATGAGGTTTTTCGTGGTTTTTCTCAGTCCTTGCAGGAAAGTACTAATGTAAAAATGTAGAAACGAATCCAAACTTTCAGCCTATATTTTCTAAATTAATAGACACCTTATTTGCTCGGTCTCTCTGTCGTCTTCCATTCTTTTATCCTGTTGAGACCATGTGCTGATATACAAAGCAAACGTAAACAAGAAACATATACCCACGCTACAATTTGTCTTTAAAATATGAAATCACGACTATTTTATTTTCCTCAGTAAAATTTACATTATCAAGTTCGATAAGTCCCTTTGAACGTGCATTTTGCATTATAAATACATGCTTGCCTTTTAAATTTTCTGACATAAGAATAATTGCTACTGAATTGATTTTTCCAGTACAGTTTATATTACTTTATGCTACAGAAGGCCTAAATTTATTTGATATGTAGATATGAAATATTAATCAAGATGACGACACTTTCGAGACATCCTTATCGTTACATTTACAAAGGACAGTGGAATTTATGATAAGCGGCAAATGAAGATAAAATGGCTGTTAGAACCTACGCTTGTATTTTGCATGTAGTGATTCATAAATTGAAATGCTGATAAAGTTGGACTTTGGACTACAGACATGACACCAGATAAACAGAACTTGTTTATTGACGCAAGACGTAGACCTTTGTCGAACACCCTGTGACAAGCCAAATGAGGGGCATAGTAGCTGTATTGATTACAGAACCGGTACTAGCCTCGCACAGGGGTCCGGCTGTCCTTGTTCTAACTGCTACTCCGTATTTAGAACCAGCATACCAAACCGTTGGACTTACGGCGTCATGTGCATATTGTGCCAGACACAAATCTAAATAGACTAGCCAGGGCTTCCTGGAATCTTAAAAAACTACTTATTTCCAATAAATTCTTATGGAGAAAGTAAAATGCCTACTTATCAAACTAGAATTAAAGTAGTGTGTTTAGAAATCAATAGCGTCGAGTAATTGCACCCCATTTTTCAGTAGCTTAGAGGCAATTTGTCATTCGTCCTAGCGAGATCAAATTCAACTGTAAAGAGTGTTCTCGCGATTGTCGTTTTTGGGAGGTCTAAGCAGAGTTGAGAGGATACTATCAAAAAGGATCTCTGCAGGAATAAAGGTTTGAACCGTGTTCATGTGGTTCAGGAGAGTAATAACGGGCTTTTGTGAACAATGTTATGAACACTTGGGTTCATTAAAACAGAAATGTCTTTATCATCAGAGTAGCTCTACAATGAATACAACTACGGAATCAGATGAACTGTTATTTGGAAATTGACCTAGAATTTGTGAAGAACATGATCGGGTTATCGAAAAATTAACTCCTGTTATTGTAGATGAATCTTGAAAATAAGCACGCGAACTGACACCTACAAAATGAACACGTCTCGATATGAGACATGCTTGTGCGTCAGTCTAAAGATAGCAGCTGTTGTCTGCGTGTGTTACTATGATTGAAATGTGCGATGACTCTGCTCATTTTAGGGAGGTTTAAGATTCCAATTATGTTTTCCCGGTACAAAAAATGTTAATGTATCTTTGCTTTAAATTTGTTGAACACACCCAAAGACGGCTCAATATTTTTTTAGATTCTGACAGCTTGAATACAGATTTTGTAGTTTTGAAAATATGGTTGCTTAGTTCACGAACGAGACAAGTTCAGTTACGGAGTAAGTTACATTGTCCTTGAATTTTCCATGTTCCTCTTGCGGGATCCAGTCCAATTCATATTTCCATTACGTGTTTCTGCAACAATTTCATTTACTTTCATTTTGAGGAACTAATTCCATTGATTGTGATAGACTAGGAACAAACTAGTGTTCAAGGCGAAGCGCATTGTGTAACAATAAGACTGAAATTGAAGATTTCGGCAGCTCGAATTTCGTAATAGTTAATTTTGAGGTTATGTTGGTTGTGCTTTGAGTTCAGGTATAATTCTAAGAACTTACATGCCACATTTCCGCTTTCATTCCATCACATGTTCATTGCCAAGGAGCAACGAACCGGAAACATTTTTCAAAGTCCACTACCGAAAAAAAAAGAACAGAGCGGAAAAGTGTAGACGCTTTAAAATTTATAAAAAAAAAATTGTTCTTTCACATTTTGTGACCTTCATTCGTGTTGATACTCATTTCTTGCAGATGCAGATCTGTTGTTGACAGACGTAATTATTAAACTGGAGCTATATAATAAATTTACGTTTCGACAATTTTTTTATAAATGTGATAAAAATTTATAATGTTTACTGAATAGGATACAGTTATTATAGGCTGATAAGGGCCGAAACTCAATTTTCAAAACTACATTTAGTATCCAATGTCAAGTTTAATTGAAACGTGTAGGGTATTTTTGGAAATGACGAACGGATGAAGTGTTTATGGAAATTTCACGAAGTAGGTGTCGTGTTGGAACGACGTTTCAGGTCTTTTTGCACGAAGCAGCGTTTTAAGTTTTCGAGGGACAATTTGTGTCGTCTTCTTTGACAAAAGTTTAATTGGTCTTCCTGGAAAAAAGAGTGTTATAAATTACAGTCATAATCTTGCTACTAATTATCATCTATGTGCTCTTATTTATTATTAAATTTTCAATTAACGTAATTTTCTAACGAAATTACCTACATTTTTTTAAAGCAGAAACGCTTTTGACTTGTCCTCGGGAGGTTTTCCGGTTATCCTGACTGAAAATCTTCGTAATTTTCCTTTGTCTCTAGAGCCAATTTTTGAGATAGTCAAGGACACCCCTGGTACGAAGTGCTTCCGTGGTATTTGTAGTGAACAGAGCTGTAATCAGACGAATTTTATATTGTTATCACCTTCATCTGTTTCTCAATTTGTTCTCGTCAACGATATTATGAATGTTCGACATTTCATGTCTCCTATACTGAGTAGTTAGAAATGTCCGGGGTTCCAAAGGGGGTTTGGAGATTTGCTCTCGTGAGGTCTACGTGGTTTCTCCAAGTTGCAGTGAAACATCGTCTATTGACGTATAGGTTATTTACATAAGAATCAAGATACGTCATAGATTATATATGATCTAGTGAATTACTTGCTTAACCGAGCCTCTAAATCAACTCTCCCCAACTTGTGTGTGTTATATACTGGCCGGCAGTTTTACCCAGCCGAAGTGGCTAAACTGAAAATCAATACCAGCGAACATTTCAGCCGAATGGTTTTTACTTACATTTCGTATTATTGATGTCTCATGTTGAAAAGTCGGCCCAGTGACAGGCTAGCCTGAATTCTGCCCTGAGTCAAATCGTATAGCGTCGAATGAAAGCGTACAGATTTTTTCTGAACGGATAGTAGTAAAGGTGTTCGGGCTTAGTCGTGGCATGTTTTCAAGTGTTGTCGCGGCTACGTAAAATTTCTTTCAAGGTAGCTGGCCTTCGTGACAGAGTGAACCCAAATATACCAGTATGATGGCGATCCTACTTCGTTTCCGGATTCTAGATGTCTGTTCAGCATTAAAATATCCTTTGTCTAATGATGCTTCACTGTCTTATTTTCTCGTAGGAGTTATTATTTAAATGGGTGCTACTGGCAGTAGGAATCCAAAATATAAATCTTCAGATACTGCAAAACGTGTGCATGCTCCAAATATAATTTAATTTCAGATGCATTTGTTTCTTTATATCTCCATTTCCAGCTGTACATAACATGAAGCTTTACGCTGGTCAATCTGAATATTTGTTTATAGTATTGTCATAACAAATAGGCACATTTGTCACCTGGAATAATATTTTCATTGTAAGTAAACACATTTAGTTAAGGCTGGGGCACTCTCGGTAACATTTATTTGGTCAATGAGATTATAGACTAAAAAGATCATAATAATAAGCAGTTTTATTAATAAAGAACCGGGTTGAATGGGGTATTCTCCTAGTGCGATAGGCTCATATATCCGTACCATACCTAGAAAATGAGTACAGAAAATCAAGTATGAAGGAATAGGATTTCTCGTGGATTTTTCAGAATTTGATGAATACTGCATTTGAAAATGTAAGTAGCATTGGGGTATAATGTCATGCACATATGATTACGAGGCCCTGTTAGAGGCTAGCGTTCCATGCCTTGATTTTGAGGTCAAAAGAAAGTTAGTTACCTGGAAGTCCTGAAAAACTGAGAACGGAACGAGAAGATAATTAATGTCTGAATCACGCAGTTTGCACTTCTCAAAGAATGTTTGTGGATATATATTGATCTGTGTAAGTGATTAAACTATTTTCCCTTTTACCGATGTGATTAATGTTACGTTTCCTGAAGAAGGTATTTCTAAAAGATAAGTTAATCGTAGTGAGATGCGCATTGCATTTATAGAGCTTCATTTTATAATGAATTCCGTATATTGATTCCCTTGCAGTGCTGGATTTATTTCATTTACCGATTCTGATAAACTCTGTAAATTGGGAGTTTCGTTTCAGAGCACCGTTTCTGCGCACAGTTGCTTCGGGTTTTAGAGGGAACATTCAGAAGTCCCGTTCAGTCGTAACGTGGGAATGTATCGCCATGGGAGGGGGGAGAGATATCGTTGCCTGCCGTTTGCCATCAGAGCCATTCGTGTGCATGGAAAGACGTGAAACAGTTGAAGTCCGAGTCTTGTATCTATTGCACAGCCGTCTGGAAGCTCCGGAGGAATTTACATTCAACCACCACCACCTCATGAATTACGATGATTTTATTATTACTAATGCGTAGTCATATATCATCTTCCAATATTCTTTCAAAAAGCATTCATATAGTGGAAATATGCACAAATAAGTGATTTTTTTATAAACTCTTTGCACGAGATACCCAGTCTGTGTGGCTTGGTTTTTAACTACACAAAATGGCCCTCGAAATTGAAAGTGTGAATCCCCCATCGGCAATCCATCTCAAAGATGGAGATGAAAAAAGGTTTGCATTTTAACCAATGTTCCAGATATTAAAATAATTTTGGAACGTATTATTTTAATTTTAGCTGGGATGTTATGGATTGTAACTTCCTCATACCATTAAATTTGTAAACTTTAGTTTGGGGAGTTTATTGTTATTATAATTAGTATTATATTATTTATAATAGGTTTATTTATCAGAGGGCAGGTTGGTGGTAAAGCCCGAATCAAAAAAGATTAAGCGGAAAAGGTAACGACATATATACTTAACAGCGGTTACTTCGGTGATGAAGCCATTGTATATGTACTTGGTGGGAGCAATGAGTGACGCGGCAAAGCAGCCGCCATTTGTGTGCCAAGTCCTCACAACAGGGCTCTGCATGAAATGGCATAAACTGCTTTCCGCAGTTGATTCAAGCTTCTTCAGCCTGACATTTCATGCATGTATGGTTCATGGCTATTTATTTCTTCGTAGATATTTTTTATTTTATATACTGTATTTTCAACTTGTACTTTGTTATAAGTCAGACTGTATTGATTTTTTCATTAATTTTAACATTCTTGAAGCCTTTTTAGAGTACCGCTTTCTGGTGCAGGGATTCTGAGTTACGTAACAATGTACATAAGACTTGTTTGCTTGCTTTCACATACGATGCATGGAGAAACCGCCCCGACCATAGTATTGTGTTTGTGGCCGTGTTTTGGATTTTGTTAGAAATACGGTATTTTGTTGATCGACTGGCTACGTCACGACGTTGCCATGGAGTTTGTATCCTGGTAACGTTGCTACAACAAATTTGTGATAGCTACTACCCAGTCAAAAATATCGACCTCGTGTGAAGTTTCTGTAGCTGAGCTTTCGAAAGACGGTTGACGTCACTGGCCTATTTTTGTAGCATTTAATATGGTGTTGAATTTTTGATGTATTAATGCAGTTTAGAATTATACAGAATATAGTACTTTGGCTCTTGGATTTTTAAAATTAGTGTTGCATCAGGATGTAAAGCATTTTATAAATTTTCATATTTGTCAAGTGTTACAAATTTTAATGTTTGTAATCATAGTTTAAAATTCAGATTTAAACTGTAAAATATAGGATCCGGGGTAACTTCTAATTTATGCTGTCATCTGTATAGAAAATATAGCTTAAGTAGTAACAATATTTCGCATAAGACAAATTGGCACAAATTATACGGTTTGATTGTGACTGCGTGTTCATGTGTGTGTTCGCATTGTGCAATGTGATGTGTTGCCTCCTGATGGTACTAGTCAGATAAAAATCTTCGTCACACGTTTTATCGGAATCAAATTTTGTTTTATGGACGCACAGTTAATCTCCTGTTGCAAATTACGGATTTGTTAATTATTGTGTATAATTGTTGCTGCCTTAGTAGTAGGTTGCCAGAGTGACAAACACAAGTGCGAAAATATTGCATGCACTTTTGTGTTCGCTGTATTATAGTTTGACGTTTGGTTGGATTCGTTTGAATTGGGAAAGAAATTTGCCACGTTCAAAAACGGTATAAAAAATTGAAGACCGGGCGACCACATTTCCTGTTGTTATCTTTAAAGGTCGGATAACATGTTCATATATATTAAGTAAATAAGAATTTTATAAAAAAAGGCCTAGGAAGATTAGATAGCTGTAAAAATACGGGTGTTTTCAGAAACAAAAAGGAAACTATTTTTCTGCACGCCTCGCCTGTCGTAATTTCGAAACTCGCTAGGGGTGACCAAAGTTCGGTTTAATGCAATTCTTTCTCACAGAACAGTTCTTGCATTAATTTAGTTTGTTCTTGAAACGTAAACCACATTTCTTCGTGGTGGTGTACAGTAGATTCCCGGTTATCAGGGTATGTTGTAAAATATAATAATCGAGACCACCAGATTGTCCAAAATAAATAAACAAAAACAAATGTAACAAATATGTAAGTTTATATACAGACATACGCTGTTTAAATTCTTAAAAGATTTACGAATAACAAAGGATTTTATAAAATATTTAATACAGTGCACACCAACCATTTATTAAGGATTCCAGCAGATATTAAAAACGTTCTGTCTATTACAACAGATTTATAAAATTTAATTTTTAATTTTCGTTTAAAGCAGGTAGACCCCGGTTAATGCACCCCTGGATAATCGGAATCTACAGTGCTCCAAGTTTAGATTTCGTGGCTGCGTGAAACATTACAACAATGTGAACTTGCATGTACAGGAACACACAAACATTTTAATGATTGGAATACAAGTTTGCAAATTGCATTGTATCTTGCAGCCAAGATTACTTTGATTGATCCTATTGTTTTGGGGTGTGCTCAGGGGTTTACAACATTTTTAAAAATGTGTAAGTTGCCATCCATTGATACAGTAAGTGTTTTTTTAACGTAGTCTATACAGAAGGGTCATTCGGCAAAAATGTGTAACGAAAAAGTGGCAGGAAAATGTGTAAGATTCGTATCAACAAAGCGACAACAATGGTCAGCTTGCGTGCATTGTTATGTTACCTAGGAAACGTCATCTGTTTACTCGGCATTGTTGTGTTATATTACTGCCGTCAACAATCCACTTTCGTAACAAGATGGATGACATTGAAGATAACATTTCACTACTTTACATTACAGAGACGTAAATATAAATTAAATAGAGAGACGTATTTACGTCAAATTTTCCGGAACCGTGGTTCCACTGTAACTTTTTTGTGTGTCGTAAACGTATTTTTCAGCTCGTCGCTGCCGGTAATGTAGCTTGTAGCCAAAATGGCGCCGTATCCGAGGCTGGGAGAGCCAAGGTCTTTATGTTGATCGATGACTCATAAGTCACTTCCAAAGACTCTTCATTGTTCGGAATTTTTGGTTTATTAGTGAAGTATTTCTGACATCGTGCCGAACGAAATTATTTACATTAATCGGTGCTACAGGAAATTATAAAAGGGCTTCATCATACGTAAAATGAATTTTAGTGTAGGATTTCACGGGTCTGAAGACAACCATCTTAATTTTAGTGGATTTCAAATGACGCAGAAATTCGTTAATTTTATTTTGTTGGAAAATTAAGGATGAATCACAAATCGTAAAGAACTTTATAAAACTCCACGGGAAAAAGTGAAATTTAGTCAAGTCACTGTTTGAGTTCCTATGATTTTAAGTTCATAATCTACATAAAGCGTCTCTTGTAGGGAGTATCTTTTTTAAGTGTTTCTAAAAGGTCTTATGTAGGATTTCAAAAATGTTTGTCGGCACCTTTCGACAGTGTCGAACTGTTCCGGGTCATTTTTGTGCAAAGATTTCGCTGTTGCTATTAAAATTTTCTCTGAATGCGATATATTGAAACTAGTCAGTATACATCTCCCCGAATGTCAGTAATGTCGGTTTCGGATGCCAGTGCAAATATCGACTACAGTGATTAGGAGACCCACAATCACGGTCCGGGCCCGGAAGCCATCGGGCGGTGTTGCAACATTCTCCTTCGAAACCGGGAATAAATGACTCACCCAAGAGACAAATCCTCCCAGAGATATTTCGCACTGCTAAGAAATGGATTGTGTCTGCTTTACGTATAATATTTTTTTTTTTTTTGGGGGGGGGGAGTTTTCGAAAGCTTCGTTTATGGTAGTGCCATGAGTATGACCGCGAAAATAATTTGTGTTTGTCCTGTCGTAGCTGTGGATCTTCGAAGGTACCTGAATCCTTGTAATGAAAATTGACGAAGGTCAACAATTTTTGCCTTTGTGTAGAACTCCCTAATTTCATACGAGCGCGCCTGAATTTACTAATCGTATCAGAAAAGATCTCCTTTGAATCTTAATTACTAGTCGGCAGTTTTAAATCCTTTGTGTATTTAACAAAGTTACAATTTAATTATGACATGCAGGTAAAGTGACAGAACCATTGAATCAGTATCGTGCAAATATTCTGACTTACACAAGTATTTAGATTGCGTCATGAATAAGGCTTGGAAGTTTTAGCTGCACGTACCACGAATTCTATTTTACCCACAGAGTTCATTTGTGGGTTTCGTATTCTTAGAATAAAGAGCGATTATTTCCCTAAATGCCATTAACCAGTACGTCTTTTGTAATGGTGAAGTGTTTTCTTTGCGGTACGGGCTGAATTTTTAAATATGGTTTAGACGAGCGTCGTTTTCAGAGGTTAAAATACTTCATGTTTTCAATTGCCATATAAGCTTATTGTTTGTTGTAACAATCCTACTCTTTCTGTGTAGCTTTGAATTTTATATATTGTTATCGTGATGTGGGTTTTTCCGATGTCTGCAAGCCATTGTTGTGTTTTTGGTCTGCAAGCCATTGTCGTTGTTTTGGTCTGCAAACCATTGTTGTGTTTTTGGTCTGCAAGCCATTGTTGTGTTTTTGGTCTGCAAGCCATTGTTGTGACAGTCGTGAATAATGTAAACTGGAAAAGCCGAGTTATTGTCAGGAAGCTTGTAAATAAGTAGGTCACATTTAAAACTTTCTCTCTGCTCTGCAGTTAAGTGTGAGTCAGTTGTAAAATTATTTTAGAGAACAGATAGGAGGTAAGATTATATACTAGGCCGCTGATCTCCCAAGACAAAATTCTACAGTGAACAAAGTTATTTCGGAGTTGAACATGATCGAATCTTGCCGTGCTATGTACCACGCTCAGTTATTGATTTATCAGAAACACGTCGTCGTCCAACCAGACTGTGTAAACATGTGACTGGATATTGCATAAAAACACGTGTCCCAGCTTTCAACAAAACCTTCAGGACGAATAAGTTATAAACTTTAATTTGTTCCGTTGTAGCACCGTTAAAAGAATTTTGAAGTGTAACCTCAG
This sequence comes from Zootermopsis nevadensis, assembly GCF_000696155.1. The sequence goes on along the minus strand of NW_019060005.1, from coordinate 320,780 downwards.
TGAGACCCTGGTATCAGAATCCGACAACGCCAAAGCCCGCCACCGGCCACCGGCCACGATCCTGAGCCAGCTGCATCCATTTGTCTTCCTTGCCAGCCCACTTCTCTTAAGATCCATCTTGATCTCCTTCTTGGTCTGCCCAGTGGTCGTTTTCCAGGATTCCCTACTAAATAATGTATGCACCCCATGCGAGCCACATGTCCAGCCCATCGGAGCCTCGTAGATTTCGCTTTCCTCAATCTTCTAGGTGGCCCCTCGTTCAATATTCTAAATTCCCCACTTTTCTTCGCTCCTAGATGGAAATATCTTCCTGTTCTCAAACGCGTTCTTCCTTCGAAGTAAGAGACCTTGTTTCACAACCATACAAGACAACCGGCAAAATTATTTTGTATATCCTGGTCTTCATTGTTTTGGACAGTAAACGAGATGATGATAGTTTTTGAACTGAGTAGGACAATCGATCCCTGAATGTATTCTGCTCGTTAATTTCGCCACGTGTCTCCGAGTGCAATGTCCTACCACGTGCATGGAATTCAATCGATTTCCGGAGATTGTAACATTTTCATTTACCAATGGCATTTTCAACTTCGTTAAGGTTCGGTTCCGGGATGAAGGGCTCTTTAAATGATCAGCTGCGTGAACGTTTAATGTCTCCATTTGTTTACGATCCCATTCTCGTCCAAGTGCTAAATGTGTTATATTTTGTGCAGTCGTAGAACCACGCATTTCAGATTAACATTGTCAAGCTACATTTTATTTATTTATTTATTTATTTATTTACCGGTCATTCTACTCTTTGGGCCTCTGTTTCGTATTGGTTTCGAATTCCGGCTGGGAGAAAAACTACTATTAAGTTTCTTTTTAAGTTTTCCTCTGTTCCTTGTACATATAAACAGTTGCAGATTATCACGAAATTAAGACGAGACCTTTCACTTTTCGTTTTCCAAGGGTAACACGGTTTCGTCCCCGGATTCTTGGTAGTTTTTATGAGAATCCTTCGACAAATCAAGAGAATCTCCTCAACCCTCAAAGTCAAATCAGTTCCAGCATTTGACCTTACGTAACCATTGTTTAACTGAGAAGTTAGTACCGTTTGTATGCTTTATGTGATAACAAAAAGCGATTCGAAACGTCTGTTGTGCAGATCGCGATGTGGAATCTGTCCTTGTACGTCACAATTCGTATTTAGCATTGCGTTCGATTTAATTATTTTTCGTAGGCTTCCGTGGTAAGCGATTGTAACTGATGTCTCTTATTATTTGTTTTATATAACGACGCTGTCAGTAACTAAGACTGTTTGGCGTCGAATGATAGGTTGATTAACGAATTGGAAAGGATATAGAAGCGATCGTGGCCTAACTTAATTTATGAAAATGACTGTGAAGTCTCGTGTAGAAATTGATTGACTTTTCATAGGTGCTTACTGTCTCCATCAACACCCTGATGATGGAGGCAGTAAGAATCTTCAAAACTCGCCGATGTAAGGTGCATGTCGTCCGTCATTTGCCTGGACGGACTACGGAAAAGCGCAGTCAAGGACACCGGTCTCCTGGCCCAGATTTGAAACCCAGCTGGCGTCCGATGTCGTCGACCTAATCGTCGCGTCTTCAATCGAACGCGACGGGGCGAGTCAAAGCGATATTATTTTCAAATTCGCATACCGTCGTGCGTTGTTTTAACCCGGATGCGACGAAATGACGAGGTGTTGAATGTTTTTGAACGTCGGTAGGAAACAGCTGTTGTAGTTCTGGTGATAAACACGGAAGTTGAATAGGAATTTTTGTCGAAAGCGATATTTGTTCTATTTCAGTCGATAGCGATATTTCGATATTTCTTCATTCGAGAGTCGTGTTACCTTTAATGATGCCACCGCTCGCTGTCTCTCAAGATATTCTTTTGTACGCCATAAGAACAATGTGAATCATGTCTTTTTTCCTTTAATGCGTGAAATATGAATTATTTCACTAGTAAGCTGATGCACAAATATTGTTGGGAAAGTTAGTTAAAATGATTCCTCCACTTTGGAAAGTTTTACGTCTTGAATCGCGTAGTAGTGAGCACACCGAGACCAAATTTAATTTCCTAACAAAGGTTGTCCAAAAAATGTTTGCCTTTCTATTGTGTATGTTAGTTTGACTCTTAGGTAGAATCACGTGACTGTGACAGTTCTTTTGACATGGAAGATGAAAGATCTGGGTTATTTGCTTAGCGATTTTATGTGAGGCTACTGATGGAGTAGAAACCGCTCATGCTCCACTTTGAAGTCGTGTGCACGAATCTGCTTAGAGAGTCTGTGAACTGCAATTGAAGCTCTGGTTTTACTTTGTTAACCGTTGTAGTAATTTTCGAACAATGTGTACGTGATTACAAAGATAATGCACGATTTTCGATTGTGAAACAAGGTTTATAACGTACAAGCAGCTGCTCGATTATTTGTCTCCGTACACTTAAAATTATCGTCGTCGGGGGTGGGGGTGGGGTGGGGGATTATTAATCGTGTTGCACTAAAACTTTAAAATTCAGGAATCTTTTCTTATACTGCAACCAAATGTTACCATTAATGTTGCACATAGGTGTAGTTTTTAATTTAACAATGTAATGTCTAAGAGGTTCATTGTTGATGTCCTGGCTGGCTGGAGGTGGCTAACAATGCGTTTTATCTGATCGGTTCTGCTGTGTTTCCGTGTGTGGAATGTCACTGAGTTAGGAAAGTAAGACAAGGCTTTTAATTTTTCGTTGTTGAGAGCGTTATTGGAATAACACGGCCACGTCCACTTAAAATGTCTTCATTGTTTCCCAAGTGGACCTAGTTTTTTTTACAGAGTATTTCTGAAATCGTATCAAAGTATTCTGTTGGGGAGGTAAATAAATTGAATCCAGGGTCGCTGTTTGCTGTCGGCATTAACTGAAGTACCCCTTCCGCCCCATCTAAACAAGGCTTCTAGTTTACAGACCGGTAGAGCAGTGACGGGTTTCCCCAAGAACGGTAACCCGTCTACTCGCAAAATCCAGAAATGTCAAACATTTTTATTTAAAATAATAATTATCCATTTTTGGCGTTTTAATTCCAGAGGCCGTTTTGTCGCCCATATTGAGCATTCGCAATTGGAATTTAGGTGGAGGACTACCCCTTGTTGGCTGTCCGTGACTTTACTCTCTTTCCTTAACTTGTAGACTTGTCATGTCGTGATGACAAGGGACCCACTTACCTCGGGAGACAGGAAATGCATAAATCAATGTCGGCTCAAAATATGTGAGGATAATATTAAAATGGATCTGAAGGAAGGATGATGAGAAGGTGTAAACTTAATTCATGTGGCTCAGAATAGGGACCTGTGGCAGGCTGAAGTGAACAGGGCGATAAACTTTGTTTCAACAAAGGGCGAGAAGTTTTCTTGGCTAGCTGAGCGATTATTAGCTTCTTGGTTGTAAAGTGTGAGTTTGTCCTGGAGGAAATCCATACTTTCTCGCTCCATAAGAACTAGGGCATTCTTGAGGTTGTTGAATGGAATTGTCCATGTGATAGATTCGTATTTATTTTTATAGTCACCTAAACCAGGTCTGTCGTTGTGAGACTGAATGCCCCACTGCGGAATCTTACAATGTAGTGGCATCATGTTCGCCGGGTTTTAGGAAAAAATCCAGCTCGAACATCTGCAGGGATCGACAATTTCGTGTTCCTTTCAGTTCACTTAAAGCTGATATCGAGATTGTGTAAAGCATTCCACGGCCATTTGCCGTGCCGACTGCCGAATGTACAGTAGACTCCCTATTATCAGGGTTGGTTAGAAGATAAATTTTTCAGGATACTGGAGACCCCCAGATAATACGAAAAAATTGAAGAAAAACACACGAATGTAAAAAAAAAATACGGAAGTTTATTTTCAGACGTGTGGTGTTTCAATTTTTAAAGTTTTAGTAATAACAGAAAGGATTTTATGTGCAATTTAATACAATGCATATCTACCATTAATTAAAAAGGATTCCGACAGATAGTAATAACGTTCAATTTTCATAAACTTCAGGTGATTTGTGGCAATACCGTAAATAATATGTCATTGTTTTGTTAATTCCTTTCTTATTGAACGTTCTGACTTTTAGAATAGTTTCTAAATTGATTTTTAATTTTCGTTTAAACCAGGTTGACCTTGGTTAATCCGCCATCGGATAATCGGGAATGTACTGTAATTGTAAGTTGGATTTAAAGGTAGAATCTACCACTGTACCTGGTTTGTAAACGCTCAGCATCTAAATTAATGCTTACGTGTTTCTTTACCATTAAAAATAAATGTTTTCAAAAGACTTATATAAACATTTCTGTTTTTATGGTCTCCCATTCAGAATATAAGCCTGTTATCAAATTTGTTTTTGTCAGTAATTTACATTAGGAAGAGACGGTAAATAAATTATTAAGATTTCATATTCTCACGGCGATGAATATAAATAAATTTGTAAAAAAAAAGCACAGGTAAACGGACATTGAGAAGTAACTAATATGCATAATGTGCGTTTGTCAGACAAATTGCACTAGGGGATGGAAGTAACTGGCGAATTTTACCGGTGGCCTGAGCGCCGTAGAACGGCTGATGCCCTGGTTGCTGAGCGGTAGAGATGCCGTCCGCTGTGCGGCGTTCAGCAGTCTTACATTAGAAGTACAAGTTTTCACTTGCAGCGTTGCGAATTGCAACAGAATCTGGCGTGAAACGTGCTTGTTAACCGTGCCTGGCTAATAGCGCGTTTTTCCTGGTTGGTTCTGATGTATGTATCACTGCAGAACAATGAAAGTGGACAGAAGACTGATTTTTCATTGTTCAGAGTTCTAGCTAGGCTTACATGGTTAACGTGAACTCTGCTCCTGTATTTATCGGAAATTTTAAGTTTTATTGTTTCATTTTGACGTAATTGTATGTATCGTAGAAAATACAGCATCACTGTAGTTCTGTGTAAGATCAACAGATGCAGTAGATTGAACAGAATTTACGTTCCATAGATCATTCATTGGGCCTAACCCAAGGATATGTCATAGAAAAACGATACTGTAGATTAAATACAAAGTTTTAGCAGATATTTACAGACATATCTGATATAATACAGTGTTACAGTGAAGTAATTACACCAAGGAATCAACACCAAAAACGAACTAACTCGATGGCTTACTGAACCCGAAGGTTCATCACCGAATTAACCAAAGCCCTCCACCGGACCCTGTCCTGGGCCACCAAAATCCAGTCGCCTTCAACTCCTATCTCCCATAGATCCCGCCTGAGATTATCCTCCCATCTACGTCTAGGTCTCCCCAGCAGTCTCTTCCCTTCAGGTTTGCCAACCAATACCAGGTGCACACCTCTTGCCCAATGCACGCTACATGCCACGCCCATCTCATTCTTCTCGACTTAATCACCCTGACAATTTTGGGGGAGGAGTACAGATTTTTAAGCTCGTCATTATGCAGTTTTCTCCATGCCCCATACTTTTCATCTCGAAGGCCCAAATATCCTCCAGCACCAATATTATGTGTATTTATAATAATTAAGTAAATTCTTCTGCTGTGTAGGAGTGGGATAAGAGATTCTCTTTAATTGCTGGGCTAAACAATTTTTATGTCTGATTTAAAGTTTTTATGTTGAATAATTTAAATGAAGCGTAGTAAACTGTTTTTTGATATTTGATGAGGTTAGTGTTTGGCTTTTGTAGGTTATGTCTGCATCTTCTATTTGTATTGTGTACATCTGAGTTTGTTTGAAAATTTTTCTTCTTATCCACAACAATGATAATAAGAATTTGCTGACTAGTCGGAGAATATTGAACTTCTTAAATAGTTCTCTAGAAGAGACCCCCCCCCCCTTTTAATGCCTGCCATTATTCTAATGATTTTCTTTTAGACATAAAATAATTTTGTTTTGTTTTTTGAATTTTCTCAGAATGTTGTTCCTTATGACATCATGGAATGGATGTAAGGAAAGTAGACTAATTTTAAAGTTTTGAAGTCTTTAATGCCCTTATAGCAAAATATCTGTAAATTAGTTTGGGGATATGTGTTTTCCAATTTAAGTTGTTGTCAATTTGTATGCCAAGAAATTGGTTGTTTTTACTTTTTCAGTTGTTTTATTGTCTAATATGTTCAGATTAGCACAAGTTTTGTTGTTGGTGTTGATCTGAAAGTGATGAATCTCTAGATTTATGGTTATGTATTTCTGTCCAGCATGATGGCTGGTGATCTAGAAGATGGAGAAATTGAAGATGGTGAGATACCTGATGAAGAGATGGCAAGCGGTGGAGAGGCAGTTGTGGACAATGAAGCTGACAGATCATCAGCTCCACCAAACGGTGGACCTAGATTGTTACCTGTACAAGATGACACTACAGTAACTGCAGAGAAACGTCAGGTTCCATCTTCAAAATTGAAACGATCAGTTACAAGTCGCACTGGCAGTGCGGTAAATCATAGACACGTTGATCGTTCGAAAGAGAATGTAGCGGATGATGACTGGGCGGGTGATGTTGAAAAAGCTATAAAGGCAGTGATGACAAGTACGGATAGTGGACATGAATTACATTCAGAAAAAAAAGCAAATGGCGGTGATATAGTGAAAGCTGAAGATGATGATGAAAGAAAGTTTCGACGAAAAAAGAGGAAAAAGAAGCACCGGGAAGATGATGATGATAGGAAGGAAGCCAAGGTAAACTTAAAAAAAAATATGATAAAATGTATTGTCGTTGCATTCCATCAACTAGTTAATGAAGTAACTAATTACTTGACGATGGCCGTCTTCTGGGTTATTGCACCATGTAGTCTGGTAGAAGTTTACATAGTGTCGGTAGGATATGTATGATATTAATATAAAAATACTAATGAACGAGAGAGATAGAGAGAGACGTATATGCATTGATGTAGAACTTCAGAATGTTTGCAAATATAAGAGAGGAAACTTCATTCATATTATGATATGAAATTTGAATAGACTTGGGAAGTATGCAGGAAATGACAGCAGTGGGGCGGCATGGTTTAAGACTGGAATCTGGAAGGTGTCCCATCCATGTGCGCTACATGTCCCGCCCATCTCTTGCCATGGTCGTGCCAAAGAGTCCGTCCTGGTCCGAGGCTTGGTCGTGTTCGTAACAATGCTTTTTTTTATGGTGAAAGGTTGTGAGCCTTACGCCCAACCCCCAACCTGGAGGACCAGGGTATCACTCTTACTCTGGCGCATCTCCTTAGACCTGTCCGGCTTGGGTGACCCTACCACGAGCCGAAGCTCCGGCCGGCATAGCCCTAAGGGTCATTTGAGCACGCAAGCCTCCTCACCCGGCAGATTGCCTTCGACAAGGTGGTGATACCTTCGAGAAGGTTGTTAGGGCAATTATCAACCAAAATGAACAGAGTCAGGAACCAGTAACTTGTAATATGTGGAATGAAAATGAGACGTGGGTGAACTGTGAATAGTTGTACAGTTACATTTGTCGCGGGTTTACAAGAATAAGGTTGATTACATATTTATGTAACTTGTTTGGAATTTACGAGGGAAGGGAAATGAGAAGCTTCTAATCTGTCTTTGGATATGTCCTGACTGCACCGGGTGTAGTTTGATGTTGCGTTACATGACGAGCTACTTTATGGTGAAGTTGTTTTACCTAGAATGTATTTTATTATTATTATTATTATTATTTATTATTAACCGCAAATGGGTTTTACCCGGTGGTAGTATTGATGTTATGATACAAAGAATGACTCCTCGTGGCGCGTTACAGAAACGGAAACGGAGTCACGGCTCTTCAAAGGAGGGTGTGATGGAACAGGCTGCGGATGTGGGGCAGGTTGCCGCGAGTGACCATGATGAGGAAGATGATGATGAAATGTTGTTTGTTCGGGGTGCATCACCGATCATGCACAGTGGGTATAGCCCTCCCACTCACGGTTACCATGATGAACCATTTGGTTATATGGAATCAGGTGAGTTAGTCTCTGCTTTGCTTTCTTTTATGTGATGTGTGTCAGTACTTTGATACATTAATGTGCCTTTGAAATTGTATCTAAGGGACTTTAATGAAGTTAATATATTTCGTTATTTTCAGGTGGACCTTTTGAAGATCCTTATGATTCATATTGTGATGACTCAGACTATGAAAGGGAAGATTTTGTACGGCCTTGCCGCGGAGATGAAGAAGGTCCCAAAAGAGGTGGTCGCGGAGCAAAGCGGCGACAGCAAGGCCGTGGAGGTGGCAGAGGCCTTCAGAACAAGCGGCAGCAAAGTGGGCGTAAGGAGGCGGCAGGTAGCAAGGCAAAAAGGATTGGCAACAAACGGCAGCAGCAGAGGACAGCCATGCTAATGCAAGACCCAAGGCAGGGTCCTGACTCCATATGTATGTTTTACATGCAAGGGAAATGCCAGAAGGTGTGCGTTAGTTAGTACTTTAATGTGTTACTTTAGTAAGCTGAGCAGGATTGACTTAATGCTGTGTTCAGTGGGTGCCTGGTTAGGGTCTTAGCGAGGATAGTACTGTCTTCTTCTTCTATGGCTCTCCGGTCCGTATTCGGTCCACGGCCTCCTCAATTCTATTCTTTCGTTCGGTCCTCTGTTAGGTCCGTCTGTCGGAGGCTTTCATCGAGGTTTCGAAACATCTTCCTTTTTACGGTGCGAGGTTGTTGGCCTTGAGACCGACCCTCAACCTGGAGGACCAGGGTACCTGTCTTAGTCAGACTTCTCCCCCTCGACCAACCTGGCTTCAATAATTTCTTTAGCCCTATTTATTGTTCATATATAGCCTACCATTTCACGTTTGATACGGCATAATCTCTGATGTTGATACTATATAATTCACCATATATGATTTTATAAATGTGCGTAAATCTGATTATGTTATAATTTGAAATTCTAGCTACATACAATTCTTGTCTGCAGGGTGATGAATGTCCGTATTCTCATGATGCCCTGCCTCCTCGAAAAATGGAGTTGTGCAAATTCTATCTTATGGATTGCTGTGCTAAGAAAGACAAGTGTTTGTACATGCATTCTGATTTCCCATGCAAGTTCTACCACACTGGTCTTAAGTGTTTCGCTGGTGAACGATGTAAGTTCAGCCATGGTACGCTCACGGAGACGCTGAAAGCTGTTCTGCTGAAGGTGAGTAAATTTTCACAGTGACGATAATTGTTGTTTGGTTATAAGTTAGTTGGGTTTCAGTAGTGATAGCATGCTCTGAAGTACCAAGTCGTACTCGTTCTTTGTTCTACCTATAATTTTTTGGAGGTTGTCTTCTGTAGATGAACAGTTTAATATATTTATCTGTAAGGCTGCAAGAGTTTTTGTATTTTCTCTCATTATATGTTTCCATATGGAGTTTACATGCCTCTTACTTACTCTCTAATCCAGTGGTCCCCAATCTTTTTGTGCCTACAGACACATTTGAGAGTTTATGAGATCGTGGCGGGCACCAACCAATTAACAAAGCCAAATTTTCTTTTCTCTGCACAAATAAGATATGGACACCAAATAATACGCAAAACAACATGACGTTTAATGATACAAGAAACCATGCAATCAAAAATACGTAATTTTATAAGTACAATTATTATTACTCAAGTGGGAAGTTAGCGTGATGTTTGGCGCTGCATTTCATCAGCCAGTTTTTCAAATTTGGGAGTGTAGGATGATGTTGCTGCTCGCAAACAATCATCAAGATGGGCATCAGTAAGTCGAGATCTGCGCTTTGATTGTATAATGTTCATGGTTGAACGGCCTTCATTATTCAGTATAACCTCTTTCCGTAACAACGCGGGCACCCAAAAAAAGCCTTGGCGGGTGTCATGGAGCCCGCGGGCACCGCGTTAGGGACCACTGCTCTAATCATTGTTACTGATTAACTCCTAAATTAAACAAGATGGTTATATATGTATTGTTTGCATCCACCATTTTATAATTTTTATTCAGACATGTATCTGCATACAGATGATTATTTTACTTGTTATTTATAGTCATTTTAATTTTCAGTCTGGTTCTGAGTATATAACAGCTGTTGTTTGGCTGAAATCTGTAATCTTTATATTTGAAATATTGTGTTGCAGCATCTGGAGACTGCACCCAAAGAGATTCTTGGGGATTTTCCTCGCTTGAGTCGTGAGGGTGCAGCTGCAATGGTGTATAATAAAAAGAACCGCGGTAACAAAGGGGCGTTACCAGGAAACAAGAAGATTCCATCTCTGTTTGAGATTGAAGTCCCCATACCAGCTCAACTTCTCGCAGCGAATATGCACGGGGAAGAGGAGAGGTCGCCTGTTAGACGGACCACACCGATGCCTGAGTCGGACAATGAAGGTACATAAGTCTTATGGATCTGTGACCAAAAAACTGTACTCTAAGGAGGGAAACATTGTGCAAGTGAAGTTTAATTTTGAACCTACTCCAGACTTTTAAAATGCTGTACTTTCCCCAAAGTTCTGTTTATGAAACGGCAGAATGATCATTCACACAAAAACATATACAAGTTAAAACTTACTCTCTTAACGTTGTTACAGAATCTCACAAATCTTGATATGCTTCTAGGTTACATTTCTTTATGAAAATTTTTTAATTTGGATTTTTATTAGAACTTTTTTCAAATGTATATTTATTATTTGTTTAAAAATTTAAAGATATAAATGTAGGATACAATAAATAATCTTGGGTCTTGAAATTCAGAATTAATTTTTTAGGTTACGTATGTACCATTTTACATTTTTAACTTTATTAGTCTCATATTTCACTTATGTTACTGATATCTTAGGTTATGCACCCTTTTTGGTTACATGGAAATTATAATGTACCTGAATTAGAAATAAATTTGTATCTCCTTGGAACAGATCAGGATGGATGTCGGACACCAATGCCATCGTCTCCCAAAATGGAAACGCACAACTTAGCTAAGGACTTCTCTGGTAGAGCTAGTAATCATCATTGGGATGTTGATAATGGTGTCCCTGGAGACTCGGGTGATGAACTTCGGCACCCTAGGTTATTTCATGGAGGGACAGATGTGAACAGAGAACCTAGTGAAGAGCGGGAGTTGTCAAGAAGGTGAGGTTTAATTCTTTATTCTTAATCTTTTAAAGAAGTTAATTTCTGAGAATACTGCGATTTTACAATAACGATAATGCCAGGTGTCTTAAATTCAGAAATAATGTAAATTCCCCGGTCGAGCTTAATGATTAAACAGATTTTTAGAGGAAGTCCAAGATGGATAGCTCTTTGCAGTTTCACAGTGCTGCTGGAGATGGATTATAACTGAAAGAACTTAAGGAACTAAAAATTTCTTATGTACCCCAAGTTTAGTGATACGTAATCTTTCGTGGCACCTAGGACTATTCCTAACTACGAGGACCGAGATTTCTCAGAACAACTGCAGCAGTTGAAGATGCGCTTCTACCAGGAAACATTGAGTAATGCAGATGACGCCGGTGGTAGTGTAGGAGTACGACACCAACATCGTCACCGTCATCGTCGTAGCAAAAATAAGACGACGACTGACGGCGAACAACAGGCTGGTGTAAGGAGCAAGCTGAACCTCCATTATCTTGCAGGGTAAGTTCAGGGAATGTAAATTTTGAACTTTTTTTTAGACATTTGTTGTGCTAATTAAGGGTGTAATCAAAATGTTCAGATATGTTAACAAGGGATTAAACTATTGTGACGTAGGTTGGTTCTTATGCCCTTTATTGTCAACCCTTGCTGTTTGGAGTCTGCTAACTTGAATACTATCTGACAAAAACTTTTCACACGCTCAACACTTCGCTGTCTTGCTGCCACCGTGCCCTCCGGCGGCTCACACACAACTCGCTAGGTCACACTCGGCTGCGCCCAGGAGTGTGACTTTGTTTATAAACCCCCCCCCCCCAAGATGTTGAAAGATCCAGACCAGGCAGCCTGGAAGTCAGGCGGCCCCTCCCCTCCAGCGCGAGTCCGCGGCACTCATGGCGACACGTCACACTATAAAGAAACTCCAGATTAGTGAGCATGTTGAAGACGGCGCAAAAATGAAGGGACAGAGACACTGGTGGAAGGTTAATGCCAGATATCATTTATCCAAGATGTGAAAAGGAGCTTCTGAACCCATATTTCTATGAACTTTTGTAGTGACCATAATTGCGTGGGTGTGAAACTTGGTCCTAAATTTGGGAGATGTTGAGGGTATGTAAGAAAGAAATGCTGAATGGAAAATTGTAAATGAGAGGATGGGGTGGAAGATTATATAGCAAGTAGCTTAACACTTTATCCATTTTATCCAGTATTATTGAAAGGATTTTATTGAACCCACATGTAACGCACATGGTAGGTACAAGAAATACATATAAAAAAGTGTTTGGAAATCTTTACGGAAAGTTTTGTCGAGCACATACACAAAACTCGTGGCATAAGCAAGAAATGTTTAAAATATGCATTTTTGAAAATTAGTTAGTGTAGATGTGTACTAGATCTGAATGATGCCCACTGATTTCTTTACAGGATGATAAACCATCCTGCACTTTGAAAAACACAAAATAAATATATATATAATGACTAAAACAGTTGTAAAAATATATTTTAACGTTTTTAGTGGAATGCAGTTTCAGCACATTATGATGTTACATAAATAAACAAGAAACAAATGTATAAATAGATGAATGAATGAATGAATAATGGTGTTAAAATTGTTTTAGACATTCATTGTGTGCTTCTGACAGTTACTCACCAGCGCCCGTAACAGATGCCGATGATCGGGCGTTGCCTTCTCGAGCGCAGGACGGTAAAGCAATTACTGTGGAATCGGTGGAGTTGGCAGATGATGAAGGAAAGCTAGAGATAGATGACCAGTGTGAAGAGGATGACAATGAAGATGGTGATGGTACTCCGCCATTGTCTTCCACAGTTGTACAAGAGAACAACAAGAAAGAGCAACTTGACGCAGGTGAGCAATTGAAGAATGCCTATTAAACATAGTTATATTATTTGTATTGCCTTGTATATTATAAAAGTCTGATATCTTTAATTAAACAAATATTGTAGAAAATGGCTGTCTTCTGGGTTGTTGTGCTGTGCAGTGGTCATCACCATGATGATTAAGGCAGCAAGCACGTCTGAAACATCAGTTAACTTCTGCTAGACTACACGATGCAATAAATAAGAAGACAACCATTTTCATACTCATCACTGTGAGAATCTGAAAACTCGGGTATTATTGAAATTTGAATATGTGCAGATCACAACAGCAACTGTGGCACAGAGACAGGGGGGCTTCCACATAACCTACCAAAGAAGCAGCGAGAGCTGTTTTTGAGAATCCAGCAACAGCAACGTGAGGCTGCAGACTCAAGCAGTCAGGACCAGAGTGGAGAGGAAGATGGCAAAGATGAGAATGTTGAACAACAGCAAGAAGAGAAGTGGTACTCGAGTGATGAGGAGGAGGCAAGTCTGGCAGATGTTCTCAGGAACCTTTCCAAGCAGGTACTCTAATGTCACATGGCTCAGAATCATGCGCATTATGGTCAGCCCATACATTTTGCTTACTTGGGGATGATGACTGCTTCTTTCAATTCAGAAAGATCCAAGAAATCAAACCAACTAGGAGCACGGTTGAATGAACAGTGCGAATTTATTTCAAATGTGATAAGAGCATTATTATTAAAAATGAAGAAGAGATGACTAATTTTGACTGCCTGTTATGAAGAACCTTCGCTCTGGATTAATAGAACATAGTATTGGCAGTCATTGAAGTTTCTTCTTCTTCCATGGCTCTCCGGTCCGTATTCGGTCCATGGCCTCCTCAATTCTCCTCTTCCGTTCAGTCCTCTGTTAGGTCCGTCTGTCTGAGGCTTTGATTGAGGTTTCAAAATATCTTACTTTTTATGGTGCAAGGTTGTTAGCCTTGCGACCAACCCCCAACCTGGAGGACCAGGGTACCTTTCCCCCTCGACCAATCTGGCTAGGGAGGCCCTACCAGTAGCTATGCTACCGCCAGCCACGACAAGGTGCAGGTACCATTAGGTGGGGAGTCATTGAAGTTTATTAACCAGTATTAATTTTAGTGTATGTTGAAGACATGGACTACTGTTTTATGTGAAAATTACAATTTTATATCAGAAAAAATGGTTCCTTTATTTATTAACAGATTTGTATAAATTTTCATACATTTACATGCCTTGTTACAGATCTGATTATTTGTAATGTAAGTCTCAGAATTGGGATATAATGATCATGCTAGAAATTTTGGTAATATCTTTATTGTCCGTAACTTTGTGATTTTTGCCCCTTTTCATCGAAGTTAATACACTACACTAAGAATAGCTTTGGTAGTTACCAATATGTGGCAAGTTAATAACACAGTCTTCAGGTGAATGGATGGATGGATTACATGGATCCTGATACTCAGGACGTGGAACAAGTAGATATAATACAGTACAACACACTTAGAAAATACAGATGGCAACACCATAGGTTCACAGATAGAATGATCAACCTGTACATAGTTACACTGTACATAACAGTTTTACACATGACATATTTAGAAAAGGTTAATAATATAAACCAGTATAAGTATTGAGCTTACCAATGTTTATGGGTCTTTGCTGCCTCCATTATCAGGGTGATGATTGTTCTGATGATGGAGGAAAGTAATGGAGGTAAACTTCTACCAGACTACATGGTGCTACAACCCAGAAGACAGCCATCTTCAGACTCTTCGCCACGAAAGCCCCAAATCCTACTAATTTCTAAATTTTGTTTGGTTGCAGCAACAGCAGTCAGCTTCTCCCCCGGAAGCCAGTACGACTCCACCCCTTCCTCCTACCACCACCACTCCACCTTTTGATAGTATCAAACTATCTGCTATTGACATCAGTGAGTCTGTCAGCAAATTACTGTCGAGCATCCGAAACCAGCAGAGTACCAGTGCAGCCAGTGTGACACAAACTGCAGAAAACAGTGACTCACGGTATGTAACTAAATATTTGGTATTTAACCCTTTGAAACTGAAGCTCACTTCTAAAAAATATTTAAATCCTGTTTACAGTGAGAATCATACAAAACCCATAAATAGACTGTGGGGAAAATTAGTAAAATTAATTTATTGATATAGGTATGCAATATTACAAAAATTCCCCGGTTATGTTATTTGTCATACAATACTTAACTTGAATTCACTGCTCGCTCTCTTCAGGACAACACAGTCATCTCTTGCAGTGGCGCCACCATCCCAAGCCAGAGATCCACGGCTCGTGTCACGTGACCCACGTAATAGAAGTTCCAACACTACTCCTGTATCTGTGTTGTCTCCGAGCACATATGACAACTCACGTCATGACCCTCGAACTTCTAAACGGGCAGACTCTTCGGAAGAGAAAAATGATTTACGTCGCACTAGTATCTATAGTTCTGCCATAACGTCGTCAAACGCTGCGTCTACGAGTATCACGCACGGTCAGTTGGAGGGTGGGAGTGATGTTGATTTGAGAGGTTTTCACAGTAAACAGCAACAGCCAAGCACTGGATTTGAGTCTGGGACAGATGTGGATTTAAGACAGAACATACTTGTGAGAGGTTCATCTTCACCCTATAGTTATGGTGACACTGACCTTAGAGGGACGAGTGGTGATGTGGACTTGAGAGGAATGCTAGGTCTTCCATTTAAGCCTGTACCTATGCATACACCTGCGACAGAAATAGATGCATCACTAACAAGCCATCCACCCATCCCTTACAAGGTTGTGGCGATCACAATACCGCGGCCTGACTACTCGGGGTTGAAACTGAATACATCAGACCCACAGGTAAGGAAGAAATTTATTGAATATTGAAACCACTAGAATTTGTTGCTTTGAATGAAAAAGTCACAGTCAGAAAGCTGTGCATCTCAGTTCTTTGTTTTCTGTCCAGTCTAATGAGCGGAGATTATGTGTTTTATAGGTTCGGAATGATCCAAGATTACGTAGGCTGTTCAAGGTGTCTGTTAGTTCTGTGGACAGTCCTGCATCTCCACCTCCGCCACCGCCGCCACCACCACCACCACCTCCTCCACCACCATTACTTCCCCCTAAGCAATCACCATCTGCTGCAGCAAGGAGTGATCCACGGCGCCGCACCAGTGCAGTGATTCCCCATTCTTCTTCATGTACCCGATTGCAGGAAGCAACGCCGGTGTATTCTGAAATAATGCCCCCAAACCCTATGAGCTTGTTGCATGTTACTGGCATGCCAGCTCTTCTTCCATCCTTGCCACCAGCACTATTCGGTCCATGGCCTCCTCAATTCTCCTCTTCCGTTCAGTCCTCTGTTAGGTCCGTCTGTCTGAGGCTTTGATTGAGGTTTCAAAATATCTTACTTTTTATGGTGCAAGGTTGTTAGCCTTGCGACCAACCCCCAACCTGGAGGACCAGGGTACCTTTCCCCCTCGACCAATCTGGCTAGGGAGGCCCTACCAGTAGCTATGCTACCGCCAGCCACGACAAGGTGCAGGTACCATTAGGTGGGGAGTCATTGAAGTTTATTAACCAGTATTAATTTTAGTGTATGTTGAAGACATGGACTACTGTTTTATGTGAAAATTACAATTTTATATCAGAAAAAATGGTTCCTTTATTTATTAACAGATTTGTATAAATTTTCATACATTTACATGCCTTGTTACAGATCTGATTATTTGTAATGTAAGTCTCAGAATTGGGATATAATGATCATGCTAGAAATTTTGGTAATATCTTTATTGTCCGTAACTTTGTGATTTTTGCCCCTTTTCATCGAAGTTAATACACTACACTAAGAATAGCTTTGGTAGTTACCAATATGTGGCAAGTTAATAACACAGTCTTCAGGTGAATGGATGGATGGATTACATGGATCCTGATACTCAGGACGTGGAACAAGTAGATATAATACAGTACAACACACTTAGAAAATACAGATGGCAACACCATAGGTTCACAGATAGAATGATCAACCTGTACATAGTTACACTGTACATAACAGTTTTACACATGACATATTTAGAAAAGGTTAATAATATAAACCAGTATAAGTATTGAGCTTACCAATGTTTATGGGTCTTTGCTGCCTCCATTATCAGGGTGATGATTGTTCTGATGATGGAGGAAAGTAATGGAGGTAAACTTCTACCAGACTACATGGTGCTACAACCCAGAAGACAGCCATCTTCAGACTCTTCGCCACGAAAGCCCCAAATCCTACTAATTTCTAAATTTTGTTTGGTTGCAGCAACAGCAGTCAGCTTCTCCCCCGGAAGCCAGTACGACTCCACCCCTTCCTCCTACCACCACCACTCCACCTTTTGATAGTATCAAACTATCTGCTATTGACATCAGTGAGTCTGTCAGCAAATTACTGTCGAGCATCCGAAACCAGCAGAGTACCAGTGCAGCCAGTGTGACACAAACTGCAGAAAACAGTGACTCACGGTATGTAACTAAATATTTGGTATTTAACCCTTTGAAACTGAAGCTCACTTCTAAAAAATATTTAAATCCTGTTTACAGTGAGAATCATACAAAACCCATAAATAGACTGTGGGGAAAATTAGTAAAATTAATTTATTGATATAGGTATGCAATATTACAAAAATTCCCCGGTTATGTTATTTGTCATACAATACTTAACTTGAATTCACTGCTCGCTCTCTTCAGGACAACACAGTCATCTCTTGCAGTGGCGCCACCATCCCAAGCCAGAGATCCACGGCTCGTGTCACGTGACCCACGTAATAGAAGTTCCAACACTACTCCTGTATCTGTGTTGTCTCCGAGCACATATGACAACTCACGTCATGACCCTCGAACTTCTAAACGGGCAGACTCTTCGGAAGAGAAAAATGATTTACGTCGCACTAGTATCTATAGTTCTGCCATAACGTCGTCAAACGCTGCGTCTACGAGTATCACGCACGGTCAGTTGGAGGGTGGGAGTGATGTTGATTTGAGAGGTTTTCACAGTAAACAGCAACAGCCAAGCACTGGATTTGAGTCTGGGACAGATGTGGATTTAAGACAGAACATACTTGTGAGAGGTTCATCTTCACCCTATAGTTATGGTGACACTGACCTTAGAGGGACGAGTGGTGATGTGGACTTGAGAGGAATGCTAGGTCTTCCATTTAAGCCTGTACCTATGCATACACCTGCGACAGAAATAGATGCATCACTAACAAGCCATCCACCCATCCCTTACAAGGTTGTGGCGATCACAATACCGCGGCCTGACTACTCGGGGTTGAAACTGAATACATCAGACCCACAGGTAAGGAAGAAATTTATTGAATATTGAAACCACTAGAATTTGTTGCTTTGAATGAAAAAGTCACAGTCAGAAAGCTGTGCATCTCAGTTCTTTGTTTTCTGTCCAGTCTAATGAGCGGAGATTATGTGTTTTATAGGTTCGGAATGATCCAAGATTACGTAGGCTGTTCAAGGTGTCTGTTAGTTCTGTGGACAGTCCTGCATCTCCACCTCCGCCACCGCCGCCACCACCACCACCACCTCCTCCACCACCATTACTTCCCCCTAAGCAATCACCATCTGCTGCAGCAAGGAGTGATCCACGGCGCCGCACCAGTGCAGTGATTCCCCATTCTTCTTCATGTACCCGATTGCAGGAAGCAACGCCGGTGTATTCTGAAATAATGCCCCCAAACCCTATGAGCTTGTTGCATGTTACTGGCATGCCAGCTCTTCTTCCATCCTTGCCACCAGCACTTTCATATGATCCGAGACTTCCTAGGAACCCAAGAAATGCACCTGGAATCCTTGGTCCTGCTCCATTACCACTTAACTACTGCCCAAATACCCCAAGGTTTGAGGACCTTGACGAAGGTAACAGCAATGGTTCGGACACAGATCTGAGGATGTTCTATGGAAACAATGCTCCCACATGGGAGCAACAGTTACCACAGTCACAAAACCAGCGTTTGCACCGGAACAGAAATTGGCGGAATATTAGACGTAGTCACCAAAGGTACCAATCACAGCAGCAGGAGCAACAACGGTCTTTCACACCTCCTCTGTGAAGAGACACCACAAATGAGAGAACAGAATAAAAAGATAAGTAACGCAAAGTGCGCAATTGTGCCAAACTGTGTGCCTCATATGGGGTAATATAGTGGACATTATGGGAGAAATCCCTAAAATTTATACAGTGAGTTGAAAATGTATGCGAAAATGGAGGATGTCTTATGATACTTTATATAAGTGATTTTACAGCGAATAATATTTTATCTCAAACCAAGGAATGTTGGTTAATTCTGCCAGAGTGAGGAAAGTATATTACTGTAAACAGCAAAGAATATGAGCGATTTAATTTTTTTAGTGAAGTTTATATCTATAGACAACACGTAACTTAGCTAGCTTCCTTTGTCACTTTGGATAGAAGATATAAATTTCATAGTCATTGATCTCAATCATGTACTGGTGCCAATGAGCTGGAAAAGTTAATTTAGTGGTTTTCTCTTTTGTCGATTTCATTCACATTTCTTGAAACTCTATAGAACTAACACGTTCACAACCAAAACATTACTTCCATGTTCTATCACGATGATGTTATTTGAGCTTTTCTGTTACAACTGTATGTGAAAGAGAAGACGGACAACAGAAAGTATTTTATCAGTCTCTGTTAAATTTTGAATGCATATCTGTCTCAAAAAGTCTACAGGATAACAAATGTTTAGTGTTATAATTAAAGTGAATTGAGAGGTGTTCTGAGTGTAATACAGGGTCATGCCAGTATTTTGGCACACGGAAAATGTGTAATTAAAAGAGTTTATTGTACCAAATTTTCAAAATTATATGTCAACTTAAAAAAAGGTGTAGGTACAAGAGTTTATTTTACCAAATTTTCAAAATTATATGTCAACTTCGGAAAATGTGTAGTTAAAAGAGTTTATTTTACCAAATTTTCAAAATTAAATGTCAACTTCAGAAAATGTGTAGTTAAAAGAGTTTATTTTACCAAATTTTCAAAATTATATGTCAACTTGAGATGGATGCTGAAGACTGGGAGTAGTTGTAGTTAAAGGTGAAGTGAAAAGCTGATGAAATGGTCTGGCATAGCATGCAGAATTTCCTTTAGTTTTCATGATGTGTTGTGTGTGTGTGTGGAAAAATGCTTATATATTGGGTGATCACAGAATTTCTTCTGGGTTTTATAATTACATAGCTTTGCAGTTTCAGTAAAACCTTGCTAATTTCAATTTCTTGTACCTTAACTTTACAGACTGGTGTACAACTAACTTCTCTGTAAATACAAAAACTCTTTTTGAACGGTTATGCTGTTCTTAGCAAATTAATGGTGTTTGCCATTTGTAGTTGACAGATGTGGGAGGAAAACTTGTCCAAAAGAAAAATATTTGTTCTTATACTAGATAACATTTTCTTGTATTTTCTGTTAAATCAAAGCAATTAAATGCCTTCTTCTTTTACTTCTTTATTGAGAACTTAAGTTTTAGGTGTCAAATGAATATTATTTCTGTAACTGTTTTCTTTATGGTTTGCACATTTTTGTGGCTGGAAGTACAGACTGATTGATGATGATACACAACTCGTGAGTTGCATGTGGTTAAATGCAGATATTCAGAATTATTTTATGGAACACATTGAAAATTATGATTTCATTAACCTAATCACTAATGTGTGACAGAAATTAATTTGTTTATTAAATAAAGCATAAAGGTATCATTAATAATAATTTTGTAATAAGGATATTAATTACCACATATTAATCAGGGAGTTGGGTCAGGAAATGAAAAATATTTTGTAAATTTAAAATGACTATCAATTCAATATCTGTTTTATTGTCATTTTGCTTTACTTTAATATTTCTGATTTTTACTAATGACACTTCCTTAATAACCTGCTTTTACATATTGAATATTTAAAAGTGCTAGATACTGTATAATTTGATCTATTATCAAGCCTGACTAGTGGTCATTTTGTTTTGTAAAAAATTGCTCAGGCGGAAACACAGGGTGTATTAATGTTTCATTACATGCTTTCTGAGGTCACCTTTTCAAATATCCATTCCACAAAATCTGAATACTTTCAAATACCTGCAATGTAAAGTGTAACCTGTAAATGCTTCTTAACAGGGCAAAATGTAAAACATGGAAGTAGTAATACAGGTATTAAGGATTCAATGTGCCATTAAAATAACTTGTGGAGTTAACTTTTTAATAAAAAATGAAATAGTTTTGCAACTGGTCATTTGTTTCATTATGAGTTTAGCTATTGCAGAATATGAAGCATACTGCATAATGAA
Organism: Zootermopsis nevadensis; assembly: GCF_000696155.1. Next base: position 299,523 of record NW_019060005.1, on the reverse strand, counting down.
CCAGAATTCACCAGGTAACTGCCATGTTTATTTTAATATCTTTATGCACATATTAACCAAATCCTCCAAAAAAATACATTCTGCAAGCAAATATCATTGTAGAAAATCGTATGAAAATTGTTAGATGTACAGCTAATTAAGTTTCTCAATTTACTTAAACAAATATTTTTTTTAGATATATTGCTTAGTCATTGGGTCTAAAATGCCTGAAGACAGTTCTTGAAATTCAGTGAATTTTGTTTACTATATTTCTTGTTTTGCACATTTTTCTTTGATATGATTGATCAATTTTGATGCATTGTCTGTTGGGTCCTAAAATTTACCAGTGTACTGTGTACTTTCTACAGTTTTTGTATAAGTAAAATGTTGAATGATGGCAGAAAGTGGGTATGTACTGCGCTGATTTTACGTTGAAAATTTGTAGCATCTACAGTTTGTCTAAAATTATTATATATTTTTCCCTTTGCCACATCGAAGTTTGATAAATGAGGTCTTGACACCTTTCAGTTGCTAGCAGTAACTTTTATATGGAAAGAGTTTCCTTAACTTTCATCCACATGCTGTAGCTTCCAGCTGACCATGTGTCACAGTAGCACACCACTAAACCGTTAACACCAGAGTTAAATTTGGCTGGCACCTCCTTAGTATAGGGGTATAAATCCCCTGTTTGCATACCATAAAGATTATTTTGGTTGTTTATTTTCAGTTCGGTCACACACATTGTGAAGACATATACAGTAATACACGTATTTAACAAAATACAAGTGTGTTACTAAAACTTAGATTTCTTGTTTTATATGGAGGTTCTTATTCCTGTGTAATTCATAATATCAAGGTTTTATTTATGTGCCTCTCACTATTGATTTGAAAGTTTAGTAAGTTTATGTTCTTTTTTTTGTGCACTTAAATGAATATAAATTTAATCAGAAATTAAATTGCTGTTATAAGGGAAGAGAGTGGAATCATATAAGTAGTAGCATTAATCCCTGGAAGAAATTTTACAGATATCAATTATGTGTAAAGAATGTAAATGAATATATATTTTGAATACATATTTAATAACCCATGGAGTTCTTTTCCTTAAAAATGCAAAATGGAAATAGTTCAGCTTGGTTGTGAGAGTGTTATTTAATTTTGGGTTGATAAAAACTACTGCTCCTGCTACTACTACTACTACTACTGCTATTACCACCACCAACACCACCATCACTGCTGCTGCTGCTGTTAATATCATTATTATTGTAAAGAACTGAATTTAATTATAATTATGTTAAAGAGTGTCTATAGAAAGTATTATTGATTTATTTTATTATAGGAATGAATGTTGCTTAAAATCATTTATTGTATATTATGTTGGTAAACTTGAGCAAAATTATATAAAGGAATGCATATGTTTATTAAGCTATGCTGTATATTCACAATTATGACACATTATAGACCTCTTTATACATGTACATAATAGAAACAGACTCTTACAAACATTTTTTAAAGAATAAATTGTACATGTAAATGTGATGTGATACATCTTTGTTATCCCTGTACTGGAGTGGTCCACTCTTATCCTTCCAAACACTCAAAAGGCTAATTTTATATCTTTGATTTACTGGCCCTTATCACAAATGTTTCTAAATTCAATGGAACATTACTGTGGCACCAAAATATTTAAAAATTAATTATGTATTATTAATAATGTACTGTACTGTAACACCACAGAGAAAGAAGTTGGACAAATTATAAGGCAAAGCCCAAATGTCAGACATACTTAATTTGCACATGTGAATGTTCATTATTCACAGAAAAGCATATTATTATGGTAGCACTTGGTGTTCACTTTGTCTTGTAACTGGACAAGACCCTGGTTCAGATTCTTTGACTAAATTTCTGCTTAGGACACCTGGCTGAAGATTGTGTCAAGAAATAATCATTAATATTTGTCATGGGACGATAAGTTTCCTGAGCTGAGGGGTAAAAATGTAACAAGTTGGAGTTGGCTGTGATTGAGGTGGGGGCTAGCTTATGTGAACTTTTGAACTGTAGAACAAATGTAAGATTTTAATTCAGAGCACTGAGAAGTCAACAATAATTCAAGTCATTTTGCAAAATACCCTTGTCTGGCTGCTAAAACAAATATTTTAGTATGTAATAGTAACAATCACATATTAATAATCAAATAATGATTTTTCACTACTATCAATAGCCATTTTAGGGTATCAAGGCATAGAAATAAGCTTTAGTTTTCTGATTTGTACAGAGTAACCTGGGTGTCTGCCATTCATAATAACCTGGTATGTGCTGGATAAGTTGTGCCTTTAAGTAGGTATGCCATAATGTGTGCTCATCATGAAACAGGGTTACAAATTCAGGAGGATGAAATGGGTGGGGCATGGGAGAGTAGAGAAATGTGTACAAAATTTTGGTTGGAAAGCATGAATAGAAGAGACAATCCAGAAGACCTACATGAGAAAGTTATATGAAAACAGATCTTAGGGAAATAGGGTTGGAGGAAGTGAACTGAATTCATTTGGCACAGGGACCCACAGTTGGTAATGCTCGAGTCTGACTAGTAGTGTGCTACCAGTCCACGACGATAATGAAAATACAAATATTTGCTTTTTAACGCAACATCTGTATATTATTATTCAAATGCAGAGATGCTATGGGGGGATTTAATAATTACGACCTGACTTAAAGGCCCATGCATCCGGTACATGGGAATTTCTTGACTAAATGAGCTACTGTTAGTTTCTGAAGTTTATTTTTATCAGTCCACAAATACTATAGTATCAAATTTAATATGTGCACCAGTGGTTACATTAAGCACAAATTTTTTAATCTGTGGAGACTGCTAACCTAGCGGAGTAAATTTGAAATGCAGATTTAAAACGTCTGTCGGCCATATTGTTCGAAGTTCTTATTTTCAGCTGAGTGGAGCACATATCCACAAAATGCAAATAGAAGTTCTTAATAGTGTGTGAAAATTTATTTATTGTTAATCTTGCATTGTGATTTGTTATTGTTAAAAGTACCATAAACGATATCGTCGCTATAATGGTAATTCTAAACGAACATTTTCTTACATGTAACATTAAGTGAAAAGAATATGTGAAACGAATATATAACCTACAACTGCATTTGAACACTGAAAGCAGCATTATTATATGAGGGACAGTCGAGTATAAGATGTTTTTACGAATCTTTTTTTACAGAGTTTCTTCGGATTTGGTCAAAGTGCGGACATTGAAATCGTACTCGATGGCACAGAAAATAGAAAAATGGCTGAAATAAAGTCTGAGGATGGGAAGAAGGAACGTCATTTTCTGTATTACGATGGTGAAACCGTATCGGGTAAGGTATGTAATTATTGCAGCTTCCAAGGCGTAAAGATACGTTTTGGTAGGTATGTTGTATGTTACTGCTGCATGGGGTAAGTTTATCAGCATGCATTGGTTTTTAATGTAGTACAAGGTTAATGCACTTTTATTCTTTCTCATTTATTAAATTGTTTTCTGCAAAACGTATACCCCCACACTTTTCACTCATTTTCAGCTGTTACAAAAACATAATTTAGGGTATCAACATTCATACATTATTAAAATGAAATGTTGGGAATAAATTGAAGTTAAACAAGAACAGAGTCAAATGAAAATGGACCAGGACTGCTTTTTTTCATATCCTGACCAAATAATTTGTTGTATCATTCAATACTATATAGTCTGAGCTACTGGCAAAGTCATTAAATGAACCAAAGATAAGGAAAATAATAAATCCTAGTGTTGAAGCAGGTAGTCATCAGTGAAACACCAGTCAAGTGTTCCTTTAGAGATCTAAAAATGTTGTGATGTGCAAGTTGCATATTTCAGCTAAAACAAGTCAATTTTGTTTGGATTTTGTGAAACAAGAAATTATACATGTGAGAAGTATTGGAGAAAATATGCAATAAATCAGATTTGAACAAATGACTGACATTGCCAGTAATTTGCCATAAAGAACATTTTTGGTATAGTGAGTAATTCTTTCCTTGTTCCGAAGTTTTAATTTTGTTGAAAGCTGATTAAATTATTTTGTCAGTTTCCTAGCCTTGGGGTAGCTTCACTGTAGCCCCATTAGATGTCATTTTCACAGTTTTTATTGAACCTTCTTAGTACTGTATTTGTACTATGACCCTTGGCTTAGGCCTATGAAGGATTTATGGAATGTAAATAAATTATATTTCTTTTCCTTTTGTATTCTCCTTTTATTTGTACCATGTATCACTTCAACATGCAGTCCATTACTTGACATTATCCCTCTTCTGTGGAGTGAACACTGGGCTCAGAATTTGTGATAATTATAAGTAGGAGAGATGTATTGCTGGTGTAAAAGAAGAAATGCAGGCTGGTGAAGACTTTTTATTTATTGATCTGTTTTTTAGTGGGAACATTGTGAGAAGATGAATGAAGATTCAAAATGTTTAATAGCATTAATAATTAATTTCATGGTTTTCTTGAGCAAATTTATTTACTGATTTTTCCTTTTCCTTTGAAAATTAAAAATTCACGATAAGTTTTACAAAACCATAGCAGAAATAGCTAAATAAAGTAGGAAAAAGATGTCTTTTTCCGAATGCTATTAGAATATGACAGTTTTATGTTTAAATCTACGGAGTTTCTGAAATACCACTAGGTCTGGTGCCGCTTTTGTGCTCATTGACTCACTTGACCATTTATATTAATGTATGACATGAGAATGTCTTGTTTTCCAAATTCTCAATTTTTAATTAATCTAAGTATTATGCTGCATAAAAATGTATTAATTTTACTTGTACATTTTTGGATACAACATATTAGTTAGTATTGTACCAGAGCATTGGTATCAACTCCTAAAGTATGTTTCTTGCTGTGAACGTGTTGCACACAAGTTGAGGTTTATCTACACGCGTAGATTTTATTTAGTATCGACTATACTGATTTCATATCCAAAATAAGTTTCAGTAACTTACTGGTGTGTAGCTCCTACACCTATTTGATGCCTGGAACTGCAGCAAAGTTCCTCTTCCTGAGAGAGCATAATTACTGAATAAAAGCAGTACTTTACAGGATTTCATAACTTTTTTAAAGTAATTTAATTTGTGGCTTATTTGGTTTAGACCCAGTAATGAAAACCATAATATTAATTTGAACATATTAATATTTGTAATTAATTTTGGGTAATGAAATTTAATATTTTTTGGGCTTTTGATGTTCCAGGGTTTAGGTACTCCAAGGATTATTCTGCATCATAATGATAGTTATGCTAACTAACAGCTATAGTCATTGCATGAATGTATTAAGGCTTTGATAAATGAGGATTCTGTTGACATTGTAGGTAAATGTAACGCTGAAAAAACCTGGTTCAAAGCTGGAGCATCAGGGTATAAAGATAGAATTTGTAGGGCAAATAGAGCTCTATTATGATAGAGGAAATCATCATGAGTTCACATCTCTTGTGAAAGAGCTGGCCAGGCCGGGTGAACTCATGCAGAACACACTGTATGCTTTTGAGTTCCTGAATGTGGAGAAACCATTTGAGTCATACACTGGATCAAACGTCAGACTACGGTGAGTTCACCAATTCTAGCATATCTTTTCATTCCAGGTTGTAATATCACTTTCCTTAGATGATTTTTATTTACTCTATCCATTTCCAGGATAATGTATGAACATTAGAGTGATCAGGTGCTTCCAAAAACTGTCTTTGGTAAGAAGTGATTTATATGGATGTATGTATTGATCACAGTAGGGCAGTGGTCCCCAACGCGGGCACCATGGCACCCACCAAGACTTTTTTTGGGTGCCCGCGTTGTTACGGAAAGAGGTTATACTGAATAATGAAGGCCATTCAACCACGAACATTATAAAATCAAAGCGCAGATCTCGACTTACTGACACCCATCCTGACGATTGTTTGCGAGCAGCAACATCATCCTACACTCCCAAATTTGAAAAACTGGCCGATGAAATGCAGTGCCAAACATCACACTAACTTCCCGCTTGAGTAATAATAATTGTACTTATAAAACTACGTATTTTTGAGTGTATCATTAAATGTCATGTTGTTTTGTGTATTATTTGGTGTCCATATCTTATTTGTGCAGAGAAAACAAAATTTTGCTTCGTTAATTGGTTGGTGCCCGCCACGATCTCATAAACTCTCAAATGTGCCTGTAGGCACAAAAAGGTTGGGGACCACTGCAGTAGGGGTTAAATAGAATTGAAATTACACTTTGTTTCATATTGTGTTCTTGTATCAGTTCAGAAATATACATCCACAACTACAGTTTATGTGACATTATTTTGTTAAATTTTTTGTTCATATCTGTATGCAATAGAGCCTTCAGTTCATAATTGTCCACATATTGTTATTTGTGATCGAGTCCTTAGAGGAACATTGTCCACTGTCTGAGGTATATTTGATATACGCGATGGTTGAGGAGTTGACTCTACTCCCGTCTATAGGTGATTGGTTGTTGTGACACTGACACTTTCTGGGAGCAAACCCAGGACTGTTTGAATGCTAGGTCCATACACTAATTGACTAGTGAAAGAAACAGTGTCATTGTTGTGATAAACAATCATCCGAAGATCAGAGTACAGTCAACTCCTGAAACGTCATGTGTATCAAACATATATCAGACAATAGACAGTGTATATAACATAATGTTCCTGTAATTATTATTTATACCCCATAACTGTATATTCTGTTGTGTGGTGGTGTACTTTGCAGGTACTTTTTGCGAGTGACAATTGTACGAAGGCTATCAGATGTGGTGAAGGAAGAGGACATTATCGTTCACACACTATCAAGTTATCCAGACATGAATAACAGTATCAAGATGGAAGTTGGCATAGAAGACTGCCTTCATATAGAATTTGAGTACAACAAGTCCAAGTAAGACATTTGTTTTCTTTCACATGCTACTTCATATAAGAGTTTATTTGATAAAAATATGTATGGACATTTTGGTCTGACCATATAGGCCCTTTTCTATCTTGGAATGATATGTTTATCCTTGCAGTTGCTCAGCTTAAGATGCTCATGGTCTTGAGCTGCCTACATACAGGAGATCTTGGGTTCAACTCCTACTCAAACATGGAAATTTTCTGATTGTTTCCATGCCATTGTCTGCCAGATTAGGATATCAGAAAGTTTTGTGATCAGAAGAGGCTGGGCCTAGAATTAGACTGTAGCACGAATACTAAATAATATAAATGCTGATTTATCCCTGTCATGTCTGCACACTTAAAACAATTCAGAGCTCAGTTGATATTGCTGAATCATAATAAATGCTGTCACATTGCTTATTAAAGTCACGTTATATTTTTACAGGTACATGGCTCAAATCCCAGCTGCATTTTTGTATTTATTACAGCTCTGAATGGCTCAAGATAATATGTTCATTTCAGCCATAACTGCTTCTAGCCTTTAATTATTCTGTTTTTTTCACAAATAAACTATATTTGATTTAAATGCATCATAAATATTCTAAGAATCAAAAAATAATTTATTCGAACTTATAATGTCATGAACTAAACAAATTTTTTAAACCAGCAGGATACAACAGTCATTCCTTGATTTATAAATGGAAGAATGCATTCTGGAAAGTAATTTCATCTACTAAAATTTTATAATTGAAAAATACTCATTATTTTAACCCTTTTAAGCAGAGAATATTTGTCTCCCTGTTCAGTGCCTAGAAAGTTAGGATTTTGTCTTTCAGTTCATACGAAACACCGATGGAATATCTTAAGATTAGCTGTGCAAAGGGTGCCCACAGTTAGTGGCATCATTGATGTTGTCAAGGCAATCTGACATACAAACCTGGCGTACTAAGTATGTCAGATTGTGCTTAGAGGTTAAGTAGTTTTATAATACATTTTATTTGCAGATATAAACATAAATAAAGGATTACATATAGTCATAATTGGAGAGATTATATAATCTTGATGTGTGCTTTTAAGGGATTTGTATATATGGTTTTAGTATGATCCTCGGTATAAACAGTGATTATTTCTTTAAACAGCATAAAAAAGATCTTTGTAATGGTGAAGTGTTTTATTTGTGGTATGGGCTGAGTTTGCAACTATTGTTTAGATGATATTCAGCTTCAGAGGTCAATATTCTGTTCAAATTTATTCTGAGATTCAGAATTTCAATACCACTAAATCTGTAGTTTTATGCTTTTATGGATATGGCTTGATATATTTCCTGATATAAATGCCTTAATGCGTAGAAGCGTCTTCAGTACATTTGTGTATAATATGTTACAGGTATCATTTAAAGGATGTAATTGTGGGAAAAATATACTTCCTGTTGGTTCGCATAAAAATTAAGAATATGGAGATTGCAATCATCAAACGTGAAACAACTGGCTCAGGTTGGTTTTTATTGTATTGCCACGTTAGTAGCTAACCAAATAAATAAATGACAGTATAATTTACATAATTTGAATATGCAGCAGATACTGATAATAACTTTTTAAAAATATAACATGAAACATGGGTATATTGTTTGACCTCAAAACTAAACAGCAATCATCACAATGTAAATATTTACCTTTTTATATATATATATATATATATATATATAAATATAAATAAAGCACAGCAAGTGTGTAGCAAAATCAGATTGATGCAAATTATATTGAATTTAAGGGTACTGTGTATCGTGAGTATGCTGCACATGGTCAGACTGTTAACTAAAGTTTCTCTTTACATGTGTTGAGATATCACTGATGCAGTGAATCATACTTGGCTGCAAAATAAGGGACCTGGCAGATGGAAAATTTATCTCTGCACAATCCTACTTCTATTGCAAATTTTAGCTAAACACCCCCCGCTACTCACCAGATAACTGTAACTTTTTGTTCCCTAGACTTAAAGAATCTGTGGAAGATAAAAGACTAGATGATGTGGGAACGATTGAATGCAACGGAGCCACTGTTAGCTATTCCAAAAATTGAATTTGAGACATGCTTCCAGCACTGGCAGGTATGGTGGAACAGGTGTATAATTAAATAAATTACATTTTCAGTCAAGAACAGTTATATTCACTTTTTCATATGCGAATATAATCTCAATTGGCTACACATTTTAATACTACTGTGTTTTCATCAGGTAACAAATGTCTTGAATCACACGTATACAAAATTTAAGTCATTATATACATATTACATTGTCCAGTTGCAGGTGTATATGTGCTGAAGGGGTCTATTCTGAATGACATTAACCTCCTGTTCCAGTAAATACACTATCTTAGTTTTCATAAATTCAGTCTATATGAGTTACTCAGGCCTCATTTGTGGGGTCAACAACTTTTATTCGAAGTCATTTTGATTACTCCGTTATGTAGGCATGTAAAGATTGGCATTGTTCCTGCCAGAACAAATACGGTCATGCAGAAGATCTGGTTCCTTCTTTAGAACATTTTTCAAGTTTTTGAGTACTTGATTGTAGGGAGCTTGAGTTAATCGTGTGACCATGTGCAAGAAAATTTCTTTGAATAACATATTTGACATAATGCATGTCTCAAATAAATATGTGTTGTACACTCTTGCAACAAAAAGTTAATGTGGAGTGATGATGCCAAATGTAGTGACCATATGGTTACCATTCTTGCTTTATACTCAGGAGGTCCTGGGTTCAAATCCTGGTCCAGAGAACATCTATGCTGACAGGCTTTTTTTTCTCTCTCTTGGGCAAATGCCAGGTTATTCCATATGCCATTTCCTTTTATATCCTTTCCAATTCATGAATCATCCTATTTTTCATTCCTAAAGTTTCAGCTACAGACTACATTGTTAAATAAACCACAAATAATTGAATATGGAGTGGTGACAGAAAATTAAAAATGTTTTATGAATTATTAACGGAGAAAAAATAATCAAGCTTCTCCATTCTTTACTGTAAAATTTGAAGTCGTGTTGGCAAAGAGAGAATACTGACAAGTCTTTCCCTGTTTTGGAAACATAATATTTACAAGTTTGAGTATTCATGGTTCTATAAATGTTCAGCTGGATAATAATTTTATTGAATGGTTTCATTTTATTAACTCATTGCTTACCTTGCAGGACCAAACACATTCACAGAGAATGAGACAATTGCCAAGTATGAGATAATGGATGGAGCACCAGTGCGTGGAGAGAGCATTCCTATTAGGGTGTTCCTGGCAGGGTATGACCTTACTCCAAGTATGAGAGACATCAACAAAAAATTCTCAGTGCGGTACTACCTGAATCTGGTTCTAATGGATGATGAAGACAGACGCTATTTCAAACAGCAGGTATATAAGTTGACATCTTGCTTAATCTTGCTAACAGAAGATTTCATGGCCCACTTGCTTATTCTGAGTCGGTGGTCCCCTACCTTTTTGTGCCTATGGGCACATTTGAGAGTTTATGAGATCGTGGCGGGCACCAACCAATTAACAAAGCCAAATTTTCTTTTCTCTGGACAAATAAGATATCGACACCAAATAATACGCAAAACAACACAACGTTTAATGATACAAGAAACCATGCAATCAAAAATACGTAGTTTTATTAGTACAATTATTATTACTCAAGTGGGAAGTTAGTGCGATGTTTGGCGCTGCATTTCATTGGCCAGTTTTTCAAATTTGGAGTGTAGGATGATGTTGCTGCCCGCAAACAATCATCAAGATGGGCGTCAGTAAGTCGAGATCTGTGCTTTGATTTTATAATGTCCATGGTTCAATGGCCTTCATTATTCAGTATAACCTCTTTCCGTAACAATGCAGGCACCGCGTTGGGGACCACTTTTTTAAGTACTTGCCTGTTGCATTTAAAACAACACAGTGCTCAGTCCAGCTTTTTCTGGGTATTTACAGTTTACATTTCCATCAGACCTGTCTTTTTTTACAAAAAGAAGCTAGTTATTAGATTGTAAGATTTGAGGTTTTCACAGCGGTGAGTATGAAGATTTCCGTCTTCTGGGTTGTTGCGCTGTGTAGTCTGGTTGATGTTAAGCGTTTCAGAGGTCATACTGCCTCCGTCATCAGGGCGATGAATAGTTATTAGATTGTTGGACAAAATATTCATAAAACTCATCATCATGGGAAAGAGAAACCTTTTACCATGCTATCTGTGGAAGGGTCATAACCAGGTCTCATAGAATGAAAAAACATTTGAGGCTGACTGTGCTTTAGAGTCGAAACCCAATTTTTTACCGAAAGTTTTCTCTTTATTCAGAGGTTCCGGTTAGATCACATGACTTTTGCTGCCATCACATGTTTGACTTCATCACTTTTGCAATGTTAATCAGCCATGAAGTACCAGAAAAATCACTCATAACTATTTCTTCATTTAGTACGTGTGTTGCTGTACTTTCTTTCGCTATATGCAAGAAGTGTGAAGCTTTTGAATCCACAACTTGTCTCACTGCATAACTAATGCAGACAGGAACTCACTGAACCCAAATATTCTATTCAGTGTTTTCGTTTCTGTAATTCACCACATGGGTGGGCATGATGCTAGGTGAAAATAGCTTCATGTGTGTTTATTTCTGTGGGTGATTTTAACATGTTCTATTGTGCTTGCAAAGTTTTATGAGTGGTGGGAGAAAACTAATTTTTGTGCCAGCAAAATTGTTATGGGACCTGAAGATTTATAATTAAAGAGGTAAATTTGAAAAATTTCCTCCTTAATTTTGTATAAGATAAGAATTATCTATAATTAAAGTAATTGTCAGTCCTTGCCTGATGAGATATGACTTTATATCTGGTTTGTTGGGTTTTTGAACTTTGTCAATTATCTGGTGTTATAAAATTACACAATGTTTTGAGGACTGGATCTTCTCTGTTCTTCACTTGTGGTGAAGGGGAAGGGCACTTACTCTGTGAGGTCCGTTAGAACAAGCTAATCTCAATCACTGAACCACTGATATTAAGTAGGGTAGGGGTGTAATTTAAGAGTAACAAGTAATTTGCGCAAGTGGTAGACAGTGTACATTGTAACATGTGATGTTCGCTATTCTTTCAGTTGTCACTTACTTTATCTTTAATACTAATTTAGCTGGAGTGGATAATGATTTTCCTTAACACTGAAAGCATGATGGGTCTTGCTTAGGAAATTACACTGTGGCGCAAGGGAGAGAAAACTCGGAAGAACCTTCAGACATCAGCAACATCTCCGCAGTTGCCACCTCTCATGACAGGAGGAACAGAGAGTTTTATACCAGCACAGAATCACACCTCAGATCCTAAGAACCCTACTGGAACTATAGAGGATATGAAACGGGATATGGACGAGGAAGAGCACTCTAGCAACTTAACCGTCCCAGCTGTTGGAGATGCAAGCAGTACTAATTTGACAGCTGATGGCATGGATGAGTGACAGAAGTCATGTTCTCAGGGTGAGATGGACATGTGATAATATCTGTTCTGTTGCATAAATGGGGGGGGACAAAAATTTTCGTGTATATTTGTGTACATACCCTATACATGAGAAGTTTTCTGTCTGCTCTATTTTGGGAACTGTGTTGTAATAACAAAGACCCTAACATCTTGGCCATTCTTCGTTTCTGCAAGAACGTTGCCAATCCATGTTTTAGCTGGTGAAATGTAATTTCAGTAATAACATAATTTTAACATGGATGATTTTTATTCCCAGTCATGTGGTCATTATCCTTTTACAGGAAGGACTGAATTCTGCTTACAGCCAACATGGAAGTTTAGTGGAGGGCTTCTGTCTTTCTTGTGTATCATACATGAACTAATGTGGTCCTGCTAATTTGTAAATATGTCTGATTGGGAATTTTCCATACCCAGTCTTTTAAGGTGACCAGCAATAAATAGCCCTCCATTATATTGAGTTTGATTCATATGCCACTTGGCTTAGGGATCATAATGAAATTAGATGTGACAGGTATTCTTTTTCTGCAAGACTTATCATTTTAAAATCTGCAAAGCATTTACCATACAACATTTTGTTCCCAAGAGAATGTATCAAGATAATTTTAAATGCAGTTTCTGAATTGTGGCACTAGACAAATTGTCTGTAAGACAGTTCTGCAGTCAGTGTACTGAACCCTAGGATGAAGTTATGTTTCATTATGAAATAGTGGAAGGAGTCTGTGTTATAAGTTGTTATCAAAGCAACGAGAACAGGTGTACCAGAAGTTTGGAATCCTGCTGCAAATAATTCCATTTGTATGTAAATAATGGGTGGAAACAAGTCATTTAATGTTCTGAAGTGCATCTGATAGAAGTCAGAAGTCAGTTTATTCTTTGTCTTATATTTTCTTGTTTCAGTTCACTTGTATGGTTACGAATAATTATTCCATGCTTTAATGAATTTGTAAGAAAGACTTTTCTGTAAATAGAATAAAAACCAAAGTCCATTATACAGAACTACAGGTGGCTTTGGTTGTACTCATATTCTATATAAATATATATATATATATACAGATGCTGTATTTTTATTAGACCTTTAAATCTTGTATCAGTTATATATTTACTTCAAATAAGTGACATGATGTCTGCTACTGTTGTGTCTCTTCATCTGATGAACTGTAATCTATTCCCAATGGATGGATGATGTCTATCTTGGGTTCCTTTGTTTCTTGCATCTCCTCTCTTTTGAGTGCCTGGAACTCTAGAGGTCTGTCCATAAACTCTGCTTCACATTGTGTTACGGTGGGCTGCTCTGTCACTATCCTGTTCTCTGGCTTATCTAGTACTGGAGTGTGGATTTTATGTAACTGAGCAGGTACACAACGATTTGCCTTCTGCTTATATGGTAGTGAAGGTGAGGTGCCTTCTTTTGTTACATGATCACATTTTCGAAGTTTCCGCAAAGTAGCCTTGTATTTGAGTTCCAGTTGTGTGATTCTGTGGTAGTAGTCATATACTTTGCCATCAGTATAGCAAGGTACTTGTGATTGCTAGAAAATAAAATTCTGATGTAAATTTTACTGATCTGCCGAAGCAAAATATTTCATAGAACTAGTAACAACAAAATGGAATTAAACATATTCTGTATTAATTATTTTTTCAGAAAATAGTATTTTGATAAAAATCCAGATAAAATCAACATTTAGTTAAGTAATGTTCAAGAACCAAAGGAGACTGATCCAAGTATTAGGAGGAAAATGGTGTGATATACAAGATGAATATTCAGCAGCAATCTAAATCACAAGGTTTGTTAACCTTAAGTATCTGACAAGATGGTGACAAAACAGGTCACAGACCTGAACGCTTCTATTCTTTCTAGTATATGCACTATTTGCACACTGCCAACGATAAAAGATTTCTTAGCATTGCAGTTTATCTTAAAAGTGTTTGATGGCATGGTGCATATTCTTTGAGAAGTTAAATCACTCGCCTAGTCAAGAAATCTTTGATTTTTATGAAACCTGCAGCTACACTGCTGGGTTTACAAGTCTTCCAACAATCTCTTTACTGAACTACTAAGCCAGTTTATATCCCATTTCCCTGAGATCCATTTTAATATCCTTCCATTTATGCTCAGATCTTCTGAATGGTCCCTTACCTTCAGGCTTTCCAACAAAATTTTGTACATGCTTCTCCTGTGCATGCTACATGCTTTGCCCATCCCCTCTTTGATTTTATAATCCTGTTATATAAAAAAAGTTTAGCCATCCTGCTACATGCCATGTAGGTTTGGGAGGTGAAGATGCATAGCCCTTACTTGGCAGTAGACAGGGGTGAGTGGTCAGTGTCATGCCCTGGCTGCAATTTACCCCCAGGAAAGGATCCCAGTACTCACTGGACAGGAGGTTGGGTGGGCTCCAGATGCAGAGGCCAGAGGAAAAATCCTGTCCCTAGATAAGAATATAAATCATACAACCCCTTGTTATGCAACCCTGTCCAGCCTCTTGCCACTTTGGGAAGCATTTACCTGGAGATGCTAAGGAACTCATGACAATATAGCTGGCATCCAGCCCAAGTATTAAACACTGTATCCTCTTAAATACAAAGCATTCAACCATCACACCATGGAATATCTTAAGAAATAAGGCACATGCAGAGGATGTCCAAAGTTAATGGCTTCACTAGTGTCCAGAGTTCATAGGATAGCAACATAATGTGCAAACATAGTGTACTAAGCAAGTTGGACAGCTCTTGAGATTTTAATAATACATACTTTCAGACAGTATTCCATTTCTTCTTTGATTGAAGACAAACTATGTTTCATACTGGATGCTGTTCTCAAACTGTGTTGTGGTCTGACTTTACTCTGTTTTTCATGTTTTCCTGCAAATTTGGGAATTGTTTTTAAATTATGATCTAATCCTATTAGCTGTAGAGATTTCTTAATTGGAAATTTCTGAAGTAATTGGTTCTGCCGTCATTAGCGACAAGATGACTAGATCCCCCTTCGATATGATGCTTCATATTGAATTCAATGAATATGGGGATTAAGTCATACCATTCATAATACTGTCACTAAATTGAGTGAAATGAAACTCTGATGCACATTTTCTTACCAGTTACCATCCGAGAAATCCATAATCTATTCAGCTGGCTAAAATTTTTTTCATAGTTCCTCGCCATAAATTATGAAAAACCGGTATGTTCTGTTCTGTATGTTCAACGAGAAAATATTCCCTATCAACACATTGTTTACACTCCTTCCTATGCCTTCGACATCAACTCCATCCATGCACAGATTAAATTAAATAGGTTACACGCACAGCTCAGGTTTACGTTTTAGAAAATATTTTTGACCTAGGCGAGATCTTAGGTCTCACAGCGAAGATTGTGAATGTGTAGTTCATTAGATATTGACCAACATTTCATGGAAGCTTGCCGATGAGAAGAAATATGTACTTTGTGAAAGGTACGTATTCTTTTTCTTTGCAAACCGTGGTAAAGTACAGTATCCTTGCTTTATGCTCCTGGGATAGTACCTTTACTCACATGTAGTATCTCTCGTATGATCTATCAAATAAACGGAAGATGCCGTTTATAATTGCTCCAAGCAGAACACAACCTCTGAAATTACGAAGTTCTGAGCCTGCCAGAAGGTAAAGTCTTCGCCATAGTAACGTACTTCTTCGTGGTTATCTTGTTACATAATCTTTGCTGTTTGTAACTCTCCAATAACAGAGTTGATTGTCGTGCGTACATAGATTTTGTTTCATCAGCATGCCTACAATACTGTGAGCGCTACGTCATAGATGGCTTTATTGGTCGTCTTTGCCATTGAAACCGTGGAAAGTAAACATTTTGTACAAATTTGTCTTCTAGTTATCATGCCAAAACTAAATCTAATTTGAGGGGAGCTTATGTGGCTCGTGTAGAGGTTATAGTTGTGAGGATTTGAGGTTTTCACGGTGGTTAGTCTGAGAAGACTGTCTTATAAGTTGCGCCCTGTAGTCTCGTAGGAGTTTACAGTACCTTCAGTTTTATTTTTTCTCTGTGATGTCTTTCATCTGTGAATACTATTTAAAGAATTACAGTTGTTGAATCCTGATGATTTGTTGAAAATGGCGTCGGTTGAAAGTTTAGGAGATAGCGAATTAAGGCAAAAACTTGCAGAGTATGG